>JAASAO010004159.1:0-18375 GCA_017311375.1 Mytilus coruscus | reverse complement strand
GGGCTTTAAAAGTTTAATAAAGGTGCATAATTTAGGATTTTTTTGCATCTTATATACGTGTTTTTACTTAAATTATAGTATGGAGCTTCGAGATATTTGTTAACTTTTAAATTATAGACGAATGTTCATAAAACAGTCGATTGTGGTAGGTGCAAATGCAAGTGGACCTTTTTTGTGCATTAGCATAAATTTCGCCGAAAAAATTCCACAGAAAGATAAAAGATAGATCTTTTTAAAGCATTAATTTGCTTCTCTGCCCCAGACGACAGTTTTTTGGGAAAAAATCGTAAAAATGGGCAATAATTTCCGCATCGAAAAAAGAAGGTCGAGTGCACCTTTTTATGTTCGGACGTGTTTGAGTTGACTATTCTGTCTTGAAAACGTATAAAGCAAAAATATTTGATACATTATCTCGCTTCAGATTCTATTATTTTTATATATTTAGGCTACAGGTTGATTTAATAACATTTAAAATTCACAGTACTAAAAAGAAAATATATGGGTCAAGTAAAATACCTTTCTAATGAGTCATAACAACAGAGTAGGTGTGTTTGAATAACAAATTTTTACTAAAAGTACTTGACGACAGACTTTACAAGTGGATCTTAAAAATGCATAACTTCCAAAAAACTTCATTTTTTGTGTGTTATCTAGGGTTATTAGTCTTCAACCTCTGAAAATTTTTAGTCTGCCCTTCCACGAAATATTTAATTAGAATTTTTTAAACTGTTTTTGAACTTTTGAAAATTCCACCTGACAACCGATCAGACAATAGTTTTAGATTGATTAAATGCAGATGAGTACATTAAATGATGCTCAATAGCTAGTAGATACATTTGTCTTTTAAAATACAACTGGCATATAAGGATCGTGATGGTGATCTATGGATAAATTTATCGGTTTACAAGAGCTAAATTGGCAGCGCGTCATCCCTACAATGGCTTCCTTTTTTAAGATTGTAAAAATTAGCTGTCGTAATTGGGAGATAATTTTGACGATGTAGAATCCTGACTGAATTATGTTAGTGTTGAAACAGATAGACAGATTAAAAAAATCTCATCTGAAAGAAAACATACTACTTGTTGAAAAGGCTGTAAAGGTTTATAAATCACCTACCAACATATTTTTCAAATATTACTAGAACACACCCGCGAAATCGCGGGCATTTAGAGCGTGGTTGAAAGTATGTTAACTGTTGTAGGATGAATTTTTGTAAAAGATTTTATGATGGAGAATTTTAGGAAAGGTATCAAAAGTCATCAAGGTACTTGGGGACACTATATTTTTTTTTAGCCCTCCCCCTTTTTTCCAAAGTCCGTTATTTTTTGTTTTCTGTTAATTTCAATTATTTTCGAGTTTTTCAGTACACTGTGAACATAAACATGCAATAAATAAAGTGTATTTGCTATTTACTATCAATTCCAAGTTTACTATCAACGGCGGTCACTGATATATTATATCTGGGACTATTATACTATTAGTATAATATAGTCCCAGATTATATATAGACTCTCTATATACTACATCAGTGACCGCCGGGGATAGTAAACTTGGAATGGATAGTAAATAGCAAATACACTTTATTTATATTATATGTATGATCATAGTATACAGAAAAACGCGAAAATAATTGTCCTGTCCCCAAGTACTTATGAAAATTATGTGTAATTTTAAAACAGTCCTAAACGGAAGTCTTGTCTATGACTTAAAAGTTCGTCCGATGACGGAAATAATATCCGGACGCTTTTATTTTCCTTTTCCTCCCAAAATAATCCAAACTGAATAATCATAAGCGAGGATGACAAATGCGACACAGAGGCGTGATGATTAATTTATTGTGGAAGGAAGAGAAGGGACACACAAAATGAGGTCTTCTCATTTAATAGTATAGATAATTTCTATATCATTCAAGAGATGTTATATACATGTCAATGATCCAACAACATGAAAAACCACAAACGATATCTAGAGGTCAATATTCAGCCTTAAGCAATTATAGACACATGTCTGTTCCGTATTTCAAGACTTCCAAATGAAGATCTCTCGTCAACAAAAAATTCTTTAAAAGAAAAAATACTGAGCTATAACTAAAACCCAACCACTGGCGATGTTACTTTTTTCCATCTAAGTTTACTGTCGCGAAGAAGTGAATGTGTAACTATTAAGGACTGATGGTCTAACTAGCTACAACTATATATGCCTGAACATATTCAGAACTGTAACCGTCTGAAAGGTGATAACAAGTTAGGTACAATGTATGTTTATACTGAAATATATTTTAAAGGAGCATCCAATGAGATAAAGACGCGGTTGAACAAGTAATGGTGAGTCATGCAGACAACTATTCACAATTTCTAAATAAAATACAGAAATGGAAAGTATGTGTTTTAACAGATTTTGTGTATTCAATATGAAAGAACATGTTAAGCTAAAATCTTACATGTAGTCTCAAATCAGCAGATGCATAGCATTATCTTAAGAAAACGTATTGTGTCAATGAAATTATGTTTTATTTTATTTTTCAATATGCAGTAAAGGACGTGGGTATACATGCTATATCTAATATGTACACATGTTGTTGAAGACACCTTCTGGTTTCGATGAAATATAATAATGTAACACGTAAGATAATACTAGGGAGTCGTACGTCTATCGGCTTACATGTGATGGCAAGAAAAACAATCGTTTTAATAGAATTCACAGTAAAACGTGCGTCACCCAATAACACTTAATTAATCCTAGTGTTGTATTAATGTTGCTCGTCAAATTACATACTGGTATAAAAGAAAAGTGAGTGAAAGCAAAATGTATTCACAAAGCGTGTCTGTTTCCCGTTGTATTTGCATATACAGTAAAGAGCGATTACCCAGTGAGGTAAGTTCCAAGTCGTTTTAGCACTTTTAGTGATATTTTTAATTTCGTTTCATATTTGAAAGTTGAAAACTCTTCCATGTATTCGGTTAGGGTATTTACTTCATTTCGACTAAAGATGGTTTAAAATTTTCAACATAGGGCAAAGTATCAAACTTTTAACAGCAAAGGGAAACAGTCAGCTGTCTCGTGACCCGAACTTCTATTTTTAACGTTCTATTAAAGTTCTATTTTGTTTCATTTTCATGGTTATACTTCTAATAGAAATAATTTTTAAACAACGGAAGATTTAGATTAATACTAAATTTCCACAATGAATTTATCCCAAACATGTCAATTGTTTAGGGTTAGTTTTTTTGGTTCATTCGTCATCTTTATATATACAATCTAGTATTTTGAATAATTCTTGCCATGTTCACGTACACGTGACCCAATCAAATATGATGGACACATAAAAATATTTGGCTTGTAAAATAGTCACCCATTCACTAGTCCTGTACACTTAGTGCAATTCCAGAGGAGCAAAAACAAATTATCAAGTAATATTTAAGAGATATTTAGTAAGCTGCCAATTTCATTACCATGCCCTAGGTTAAGCTCTACAATAAAAATATTATCATATACATTTTTCTTTAATTATGTCGTTTAGTTTTCTTTCTTTTTATACAAATTTTTCATACCGGTATGATTTTTACAACATCTGTAAAAATTTTGCACAACCTGTAGCTTGAAGAAAAATCTCCGTGACATATCACTTGTTATTTACATATTTTTTAAAAGCATAATAAAGTAAACACTTACTTTTATCATTCTAGCTTTACCCCCTAGTTTTCAAACCAAAATTTGCACAAAGCCTACTTTTTTTCGTCGTTTGTAGTTTAATTAAATATAATCAGGCAAAGTTAGCCTTGGATGGATTTGGCTAGTTTTAGGTCCTTTTATAGTTATATAGCTCTTCAACTGTTTTGTTTCTTTTACATCCGGGGCTTTCAAATATTCGGGTCTTAGCGTTCCTGATGAAGGTACAACCAGAAAAGCGTTATATATGTCTTCAACTGTCTTGGTTCTTATACATCCATGGCTTTCAAATATTCTTCATCAGGAACGCTTAAAGCCGAATATTTGAAAGCCAAGGATGCTTCAAATTTATAACGTTATGTTTTCATTATTTAGGGAAACGATAACATAAATATCAACACTTAACATCCAATAACATTATACAAGTTGAAGCCCCGCCTATATATTGATTGCAGATGCCAATCTAAATTACAATGCTTGAGCAAACATTTATACAAACAAAGCAAGCAAGCATTAGGAAAAAAGCTCTCAAATTATTTTTCTTTTTACCATATACCAAAACATTTTCTTGCGAAAATTAAATTAATAACTACCCTAGAAACATGCAAAGAGTTTAATGTATACGGGCAATTGTTTTTCGACACTATTCAGTTTCCTACTGATTATGAGTATGCGACATATATGTATGACAGCCTTAACATTCTGATGAATTTATGTGTTTTTAAGTGCCAGTTTTTGTAAGAATCAGACAATTTAGAAAAATTTCAAAACATGGCCGAAAAAAACCCACCGACCTAACCATCCTATTTTGAAGTTACCCTCATCCTGAGTTAGAAATGGTACGTCTTTTGTTTCTGCGTGTCTGGTAATTCGAGAAGCCTGTAGATAACTTTTGGTTAGAATGATAGCAAATTACGGAGTAAGCTCCCCTTAATGTTTAATTTCTAGTGCATTTCAACCAAATTATATCCGGAATTACCAGAACAGGAAAAGGAAACGAATGTTATTATTTGTGCACCGTTATACAATTTGAAACATAAATAAATGTGAACTTGAGTGGGTTTTTGTTTGTCATGTTTTCACCACTGCCCGATTCTTAGGCAGATTTGCACTTTAAAATTTTCCTATTTTAAAACAAGGTTTTCACGCGAAAAGCAGCCGACTTTATTTTACGTATGAAACCTGTCTAAAGTTGAATTTAATTCAGATTCAAATGACAGCTTCGTTTAAAAACTATAATTTATTGAAATAAATTATGTTTTCAGCTTTAAACAAATAGATACAATGTCATCGAACAGCATAATTGATTTCCTGAAGGGCTTTAGTCACGTGGTTGCTCAAGAAGGAACAAAATTTATGGAAGTTCTGTACTATTCTCCAAAACGGTCAACTGATGAGTTCTCGAAGAAGTACTTCCTGTATATCCTGCCAAGTCTGCTCGTGGTTTTTATAACCTGGCAAATAATTTTGCTTCGATCACTAAAGTCGGAAGACTTTATGAAAAAGAGTGGTATTATGGCGATATATACAAGCCTCGATCTGTTTTCTTTTGTAATACAAGACATAGTTGTTGTATCATTTTTATCTCTAAAAGAGAATTACGTTCAGTATGAATGGTGCTATGTATTTGAGGTCGGGGCTTATTTAATGCCAGGATTTCTATTTTCAATTTCCCAATGGTTAAAAGTTTTACAATCATTCCAGAAATACTTCATTTTGGAAAAGCCGTTCACTTATAAAAGCTATTTTACTAACATAAAAGTTGTAGCTTATGTAACTATAATGTGTTCCTTATCTTTTGGTTTTGCCGTCTCTCATTTTCTTTTTTTAAATTTTGAAAAGGTTTTTATTCTTGATAAACATAGTGGAGAAGTGATTGCTATATGCAGGGACGCTGCATCTTTTTCAAGCAAAGATTATAGAAATGATTTCGGATATAAAGTTTTTTATATCACTGAAATGGTGTTTTCTGGTTTGCTACCTGTTTTATTTTTTGTTGTTTTTAGCTTTCTCGTGATTCGCAAATTACGACAACAGATGAAATTTAGGAATACTAATAACATTACTAAATCTAATGTAGTTTCTGCTTTGGAAAGAATATCAATTATTACAGCAGTAGTCACAGCTTTCTATGTGCTCTCCTCTGCACCAATTATAATAGTTCCTTTGTTTCAAACTTTTTCTAAAGAATCACCGTACACAAATTTAGTTCAATATTTATCAGTAATTTCTAATGTTATTACTACTTTTAACACTCCAGTTACATTATTTATGTTCAGCTGGCTGTCTATGCCGTTTAGAAATGCTGTTAAGAAGGTAGTTCGTGTCTTGTTTGGCTTCTAGTCGAAGTCATTTAACAAGTAAAAAAAATACATCCGGTGAAAATTGGGGAATTTGATACATCCACCACTGTAGTGTTTTGTTATTTTAGAATCTCCAGCATATTAACCATCGAACATTGTTATTATCGTAAACTCTTTTGAAATGTAGAGAAACATTAATTGGTGTTTTGGTGGAAGTTTGGGGGATAGGAAAAGGTGGGGGTATGCAATTAAACTGGAATCTAACATTTTATTTTCGATTACATCAATCGTGGCTTAACTTTTTTAATTTTTTTTATTGTTAGAAGAAAACAATTTGTTGATTTTATTTCATGCTTATTTGTCTTCTACTCGGTATTAACGTAAAGATATAAATGTTAATGGGATACAGAGATACCCAGATAGGGAGTTTATTCGGATTATGATTAGATCTAATTCCATGTACATGTACATTGTTTGTGAAAGGGTACTGTAGACTTCAATAGGACTGAGGGACAAATATTTGGACTGACTATCATACAACAAATCCCAGCTGCCATATTTATTTTAAAAAATGCCTCATTTTTTGTAAAAATGAATTATTACAGTTATCGTTATTTTTGTAAACAAGGTTGTATTTCTTATGTCATAATTATTGAGAACTCATCACAGGTTCCATTTTTACTGTACAAAAGCTGTATTGGATGACTAACATCTCAGTATTATGTACCTTACATGTGTCATAATGTTTTGTAATAAAATGTTGAAAATCTTTTTACAAAATCTGTTTGTATTTGTTTTCTCTTCAAGCCTTATAGACTAGGGTCACTCTATGTTATGTTATGTAATAAAACTTGAAAACTCACCGCTCGTTGAACTTATAGGCCAGCGCATCCGTTAATAAACATAAGAAATATCGTATTTTTTACTCTTTGCGAAAGAAGTGTTTATTTCAGATGACTGTTTCTTTTGACTTCATAATTTGTCCGTATTCTGGGGATCAAGCTACAAGACTTGGGATATGTGGGTTGACTCGTGTTCATTGTTGACTTCATAATTTGTCCGTATTCTGGGGATCAAGCTACAAGACTTGGGATATGTGGGTTGACTCGTGTTCATTTTTGACTTCATAATTTGTCCGTATTCTGGGGATCAAGCTACAAGACTTGGGATATGTGGGTTGACTCGTGTTCATTTTTGACTTCATAATTTGTTCGTATTCTGGGGATCAAGCTACAAGACTTGGGATATGTGGGTTGACTCGTGTTCATTGTTGGAGACACAATAGAAACCACTCAATTTCATTTTTTTTTTTATATTCTTTCTATTTGTTCTGTCATTTTATTATATAAAGTTGATGACTAAGTTGACTACATCTATCCAATTGAGTTTTCAAACAAACGATATCGCATATGCAGTTAGAATTGCCTAGTACCTTTACTTACTTTGAAATTGACAGCGAGGGTCGGTTTATTACTTTAACTCTTTTTCCTATTTTGAACTTTCTGTTTATATGTAATAATAAACTGCACATGGTGTATATCCCAGTTAATAGAATTGCCAGGACTTGCGTTTCCTTTAACGATTTTTTTTAAAAAAAGAGCTGCTGCTCACAAGAAAACATATTAAGCCGAGGGTCCCAATTGGTAAAGTTGAATTGATCTTTTGGAAAAGTTAGGTTGCGTGCTATGGATTAAGCATATTGTTCAAAAATAAACCAAATTAACCTGCCTTTCCTCGTCGATAAAATAATCAAAGGACTTTTACTTGCTATGAGCTTAACACAAAGGATAATTTGCATGCATCTCAAAATAACTTAATCAGTTGATATCAAAATGCTACATCGTATGCATATAATAACAGCATTGTTAATTCAAGCAGAAGTTAAAATAAACTCTGATTTAAGGACAGGCCACCATCGTCAGGAACCAAAAGACGTAAAAATAAACAACTCTCAAAACTTTACACCGAACCCAAACATTCGGCGAATCCAACTCAACTTTAAACCAGCGTAATGAATCCAGATAGTTGTAACAGTAGCTGTTACAGTTCCACTGACTGAACATGCTGGCCATGGTAAAACATCCGCTGATAATGAGGATGGGATTGTGGTAAACTGAAGAGTGCTGTCCTCTGGCTTGATACCTACGCTCAAGGTCTATATCGATCAGATTTGAGACAGATTTATTAGTCAAGGGATAGTGGCACAAATCATCCAAAACGTTCAACAAGCTCATAATAATCCCTTAAAACTTTCGAGAAATAAGTCGTGATATTTTTTTACAAATTGTTAATTCATATTACATGAATGATGGCAACTACATGTATATTAATGAAATAATTGGGCACTATAAATATACCATTACTTATTTCGATTTATCTAACATTTTATTGTTCCGATCACGTAAATAATGTTCCTTATACATTTGTACATGTGTAAGTGATCGCCAAAACAAAATAATACTATTCAACTAGCATTGTAAACAATATATTTAATAGTCAAACCATAACCCTGTGTTTAATTTAATTTTGATAAAAATTCAATATATATAAATATAAGTGTTAAAACTGAAACATTAAAAAAGATAAATTTGCATAAACTTTCCATGCAAAGGTACGAAAATGTGAATGATCTTAAATATTTGTGAAATAACAGAAATGAATTATTTAAATAAAAAAACAGATGAAAATAACATTTTAAGCAAGGCTTGTATGACCAGTTTTACTTTTTGTTACGAAAGCTTTGCTTTACAAAAAGATTGGACATAGAAATTGAAATGTATTAATAATCCTTCGTTTATATTTCAGTAACAATAAGGTCCGATATAACAGAAAAACTTGACAGTACCATATGCCATTTATTTAAGTTATTTAATTACAACAAATAAACAGTTGAAACTCCAGTGCGCCTCGATTCATAAATTCATATCTGGTTGTCAATATAATAGTACATATTCTGGACATGCTGTAAACTGATTAAATACATAAATACTTGTAACTAACATATTTACGTATTAATCAAATCTGTTATTTTTTCGTATTATCAACTTGGTGTACATAAAAACAAGAGGGTCTCAAGAGCCTGAATCGCTCACCTGTAGTTTTTTTTATTTAAATTTTTCATCAAAGTTTTTCTTTTGCTTTTAAGTTTTTAATGTATAATTAAGACAATATAACAGTTGTTTTTTAGGTAAGTAATAAAAACAATTTTTTCAACATATTTATTGTAAACTCCAGTTTCTTGACAGCTCTGAGGGGACAACCACTACTTTCTCAGAGGGGTTAGGGCAAATTTATTAGTCATAAAATGTCCAAGTATTCAGCAAATAAATCCCAAAACGTGAATAAATTTACAGTGATAAAATAATACAATTTTTGATTCAGTATGTAACTTGTCATTGGTATAAAACTTTTCTGCATTCATCTCCTTAATCAAAAAATCGTAAAGTGATTAATTACATGACAATGATACTTTTTTTAGACTATTTAAATGACAGACTGATCTTACCTCTTACCAGGATGCAAAATAAAACAGGAAATTGATGTAAGAAGGAAATGATAAATGAAAAACCACGATCCCGAACTCAGAACGAATGAACCCAAAAAATGAAAGAAAAATTTTTTAAATTTCAGATTCAGTTATTTGTAGATCTTACTTTGTTGAACATTTTTACTGTTTACAGTGTCTCCCTATTTATAATAAAATTCAAGATAAATAACCAAAAACAGCAAAACAAAAATGTTTTTTTTTATCAAAACTGCATTTTACCCCTATGTTCTATTTAAGCCACAGTGGCCATGTTTCTTGATGTACAAGAAAATAAAACATAAAATGCATACTAGTTACCCTAAGGTTCATTCAGCTCAAGATTGGCTGAATTTGCTTCAATAGTTTCAGAGAAGATTTTTGAAAGTGACAAATATGATGAACAAATTATGTAAAATTACCTTTAAAGGGCAAAAAACTCCTTAAGGGGTCAATTGACAATTTGGATCATTTGACTTATTTGTAGATCTTACTTTACTGAACATTTTTACTGTTTACAGTTTATCTTTATCTATAATAATATTCAAGATAATAACCAAAACTGCAAAATTTCCTTTAAATTGTCAATTCAGGGGCAATAACCTAAAATTCAGTTATCCAATTTGGCTGAAAATTTCAGGGCAGGTAGATCTTGTCCTAATGAGCACTTTAACTGATTGTCAGATTTGCTCATATAGCTTGGTTTTAGAGATATAAGCCAAAAACCACTATTTTTAGCCATGACGGCCTTGTTCTTTATGAAACATAATATAAAACACAAACTTTATACTAAATACCCTAAGGATCATTCAGCGTTAGTTTAGCTGACATTGCTTCAGTAGTTTCAGAGGAGAAGATGTTTTAAAGTTAACAATCATGATGAACAAATTTTGTTAAATTGCTTTTAAAGGGTAACAACTCCTTAATAGGTCAATTGACAATTTTGGACATGTTGACTTATTTGTAGATCTTAATTTGCTGAACATTTTTACTGTTTATCTTTTTTCCATAATGATATTCAAGATAATAACCAAAAACTGCAAAATTTCATTAAAATTATCAATTTAGGGGCAATAACCCAAAAATCAGTTGTCTGATTCGTCTGAAAATTTCAGGGCAGGTAGTTCTTGACCTAATGAACACTTGTATCCCATGTCAGTTTTGCTCTAAATGCTTTAGCTTATGAGATATAAGCCAAAAACTGCATTTTACCCCTATGTTAAATTTTTATCCATGGCGGCCATGTTTTTTTACGAAACAGAAAATAAAACACAAACTTTATACTAGATACCATAAGGATCATTCAGCTTAAGTTTAGTTGAAATTGCTTCAGTAGTTTCAGAGGAGAAGATCTTTGAAATAGTTTACACCGGACGGACGACGACGGACGCCAAGCGATGGCAAAAGCTCACCTTTCCTTTTCGAAAAGGTGAGCTAAAAAGGCCACTTGAATATCACTATTAACAATTTAACCATGAAAGATTTAGGGATCTTTCTTTTTGTCCAGTGTGTAATATAAATAACATATTTATAATTTATAAATTGATCAATTCAATGAGAGTATTAAACTGATTATACAATTAAAACTTTTTATATAATAAGACCTTAAATTAAGTCACAGTTGGACAATATTTCATAATTTAAACTCTTAATTACATTGATTGAAGGCGATTTCTTTATTGTTATTTCTCTATAGCATGTTATATTAATCCTATATAAACGCTGAAAAATCATGAAACATAATTTATACTTTACAGGCTATCACTTGAACCTTTGAATGCAGTAAAAATCACTCTTGGAAACCATTCAGACAAAAATAAGGAAGTGTTTCTCCATGCATGTACATGTATCAAGCCTTACATCGCGAGTCCGGGGATTTATTATCCACTAATGCTGATGAAAAACAAGCATTATACTAGCATATTTTTTTTATGTTCAATGTCTGTAATTGTCAACAGAACAAAACTCGTACATAATTATTAAGTTCTCAAATTGTATACCATACAGTAGTATAAACAAGTCTAAATTGAAAATAACGTTCAAACCTATGATTGCGTTGGACAAAAACCGCCATACCGTAGTATATATATACAGCGACAAGAACTGTCAGTTATATGTGATTGTCAATGTCCAATAGCTGTAATTATGTAAACAGTAAGTAATCCCGACTAAATCTCTTATGTGACTATTGATATATTTTATTATCAAATCTTCGCTCAAAAACATATAGTAAAGATTCGTGACAACAAATGAGAATTCTCATTTTGCGTGAATTATTTTATAATAAGTTTAATGGTCGTCATTAGGCAAATAAAACCATTATGATTTCAATGTAGCCCAACACCTCAAAGCAGTCTTCCCATTGGTGTTTTGTGAAGTTTTAAGACAAAACTTAGATGTCATATAAAGTAAGCGACTCTATAACATACACAGGATTTTACTTTTTTAAATAAGCATTCATTCAAAAGAAAAAAACTTGCTCGATTCAATCCGGAAAAAACAGCAGACGTCATAAACTGTGCGCAGATTATAACAAATAAAAGAAAAACAAAGAAGGAATAATGGATACATCCTGTTAGGATTTCTGGCTTTAATCGTCAAATACCTAATGGAAGTCGTGTTTCGAGAACGTACCAACTATACTTGAAATAACAGTTTAACTAAAAACGAACTGTGATTTGTGACTTGCTAAGTGTCTAGTGGCAACTATTTTATGTATATTCGATGGATATCCTATTACACGGTGCTGTATAATATTAATAACGTGTAAACATTTTCAATTGAGCATTATAAAACATATAATACAATTTTCCATAACAATGTAACAGTAATTGTAAACAACATGTTCCATTTTCTAATACTGTTTGCTGCGTTACAATCATTTTTCTCACAAAAGCAAATTCGTCCCGTACCAGGTCTTGATTCTTCCATACATACTAAATGAATAGTCATTAAAATTCGCAAGTTATCTGAGCAAGTACGTTGATATCTGTAAACACCTGGAATAATATGAAAAAAAAATGTAAAGAATTATAAAACTGCATTGAATTTCCGAAATAGTCAATTGCTGCCATATTGTCTATTCCGGCTTTATAGAGTGAAGTTGTTTTTGTATTGATTTTTAATTGACGATCCTGTGTGTTTTGTTGTTCCCCTGATCAAAATTAAAAAGGGGAGGGTTAGATATAAAAAAAAATTCTTCCAAATTTGATTCTAGTCACATCTTCTTTATAAGCTGAACGAAAAATGGCAATGCATCTCCTCTTCGTGCGAAAGGTTACAAAAAAATCAATAGAAACCTTTTTTTCACCTAGGGGGATTGTTAGGCTATGTTGGAGGATTTTGAATATATATTCCGGAAACCAACCTTTTGCTCCAATTTTAGTATACTAATTGCCGCTGCGGCCCGGAATTTTGACCTAGTTACCTCAAAATAATTAGGGGAATTCTCACCTCAATGAATTGAATGATTCATTGATTGATTTTTGTTAAACGCCACATTCAGGGCTATAGTGCTTTTGCGTAGCGGCCATTTTTATTGTTGGGAGGAAGCCGGAGTTTCCGGAGAGAACCACCGACTTTTAGAAAAACTGAGAATCCTCGTCAATTAAGATTGGAGTCGAGCGCACCTGCCACGTTCGAGATTCGAACTCATAACATCATTGTTGATAGGCTAGTGATACAGTTGTTCGACTACTTAGATCACTCTACCACCGAGGCCCCTCACCGCATTGGACATTTTCTAGCCAAGTTCAGTAAATTATATGTCAAAAGACATTGTTATGAAACCGAAATGTTAACGTCCGACGACAATCGCCACATTATAAGCCGATGTCGACACTATAAATGGTAATGCTTAAAAAAAACTAATATTCTAAATTGTGACGTCATTAGATGAAGATCTTGTCAATAAGTGAACGTTTATATACAGTCTTATTCGCGATATAACTGTTTTGCACCGAAGCCACCTAAAGCAATCGGAAATCAATTAACTATTTTGTGCATGAAAATGCCATTACAGCTTTCTGTCAACAAGTTATTATTGATCTTTAATATGACAAATTATAACATCTAAATGTCTCTGTAGGGTCGCCTCTCCTTACCATTTCATGAACTTCGATTGAATTACTTATGACGTTTTCTAAGTGTTAACTTTTTCAATAACAATTTCATTGCGTTTCACAGGGAGTACAAAGGCTCTGGAGGAAATGTCTTGACAGGCAGTTGAAACGATATTACATCACAAAATCGAACATTGATATTTAGACGGTGACCTTCGATAGATTATACACCATTTCATTATTACAATTCACTCAAATAGAACTTTCTAATCTAATAAATCGATATTAATCAGCTATAAATTTCTCAGCTGAGTTAAACGCTGCATATGATTTTGAGCCTTATGTATTGCTTCTATATGTCAGTAACCAAATGGTTAATGGGTTTGTGGGCACGCTTTCATTTAGCCTCAAAGTGCCATATGGTTTCAGAAAGGTTTGTGCAGTGAATATGGCGGGAGCCAAACAATTCGATTGTAATAAGACTACTGCTACCACTGTTCTCTATGCTTCCAAGCACACAATACGCATCATATTTTTTTATAATCATATTAACTGCACTCGCATATTACGCTCTCTCTTTGCTTAGGAAGGAGACCATAATAGATCTCCTGACTATATGTTATCGACGATGATTTAAACAAAAGTAGAAAATTAATATTTTGTGTGTTATACACGTATGATTGGGAAAGTTCTATGCTAGTACCTTGTGCATCCCAAGTTGCATAATTCAAGCAAAATTCAATATACATTTTTGTTTATTTTATTTTTAAACCTATTACAATGTAAAAACATCAAAACATATTGAGAAAGAATTGCCAGTATAAAGGAATATTTAGTTATTAATTGAGTCTTGTGTAAATATACTTACCGGAGACAGGCGATCGAACCCATTTGACACATTGTCCACGACAGAGTGAACGGTTGACGTTAGGATGGCTTGCGTTGAAAGGATCTCCACAATAGTTGTTATTGGAATGTGAGTAAGATAGGCACTCGTAACATTTGACAGGGTCGGCATAACGCCCTACTAAAGAAAAAAAGACGAAAATTCAGCTATGATTCTAATTTAATGTGTAAAAAAAAACAATATATAAATTACCAGGTTAGGGTGTATATAATTCACACTTATACTTAACACTTCCACAAACATCATACTCTCCCCAAGCGAATCTCGACTTCGTTCTGCTATTTTTGTATTTCATTTAAAATTTATCTCTTTTGAATAGCTTCACATCGTGCTTCAGGGGCTATTAGCACACCTTACTTTGAATTTCTTCTGGTTTCTACGTAATGCTTTGTGTTTTGCGGACTGTTGTTTGTCTGTTTGTCTGTGCATCTTTTTCTTTTAGCCATGTAAATTTACGTCCTTCTCTGACTTATGTTTTGTTAATCCTCAATATATTACATGTTTTACATTACTGTATAAGTCTTTTTCTTATTGTTACAGACCCTATGGTGTTCATCACACATTCAGTTACCACCAAAAAAATCATCAATCATCACTCGAACAATCAGTGTTCAATGTCTAGTCATAGTCATATTGCATTCTAATTAACAATTAAAAACCAATTGTGCTGAGAACAATTGAAGGTCTTTCCACCCATAAAGATCTATTTTGATATAGAACTATTAAAATTCGGTTTAAAATATCATATCCAGCGTCAAATGATAGCTTATTGTACACTGATTCCAAAAATATATGGTTTCTGTACATTTTTTTTCTAAATAAGGGAGATAAATTGTTACTTCCGGTTTGAAAAATGTCACATCCGGTTTTTTTTTATAGTTTACTTGATACTGATTCCAAAAATATATGGTTTAATATACTTTTATATTAAATAAGTACAAAAGAATAGCTACTTCCGGTTTACACATGGTCACTTCCGGTTGGCTTTTCCATGGTCAAGTGGCTTGCAACGTAATGCAAAAAGTCCCATAGCTTTATCATGTATACATATGAGGTAAAAGCAATGGTCAATATCTAGAACGTCAAATTTACCTATGACCTTGAGCTCAATTTCAAGGTCATAAACCAAGGGCTTCAAATCAAAAGACCATAGGTCTTAATTATATATGGTTAATGAGTTATATCACTATATGCTTTATTTTTAATATAAGAGGAGAAAACTCCAATTTAATGTTAGTGTACCCTTTCAACCAAAATTTATGTGTTTTGACTTGTCGCAACTTACAATTTAGTAAAAATATGTTGTCGATATCTTATACGGTTTTTGAAAAGAATTGAAATCAAAATTTAAAATATGACCTTGACAACTGACCTTGACCCTATTTTCTTTTTTTTTTTTTTTGGACCAAGGACCTCAAATCAAAAGATCCTAGGTCTCTATCACTTATGGTTTACAAGATAGAAATGCATATCACCTATATCAAATGCATAAGGGGAAATAACTCTCATATGGAGTATTCGTATGGCTTCGGTCAAAATTGGACAAATCATGCGAAGGATATAACGAGCAATTTTATAAAATAAATTTGTCGCTTTCTTATATGGTTACGGAGGAGATGCAGTCACAAGGAAAACAGTGTTCGGGGAGATAACTCCTACAAAGAAAATTGTTCGGCTTAGAATGGGTAAAAATAAAAAGCGCATAAACAGTATGATACTATATATGAAATATCTAAGAGACATCTTGAGAAACAAAAATTTTACGCGAAAACAAAATTTGGCGGAAGAAAATAATAATAATCAGAACAAATACAATAGGTCTTTCCACAGAAAAGTGGAAAGACCAAATAATCAGAACAAATACAATAGGTCTTTCCACCGAAATGTGGAAAGACCTAATAATATTCAAACAAAATGATTGAACTTGTGATTGTCACGGTTTCAGAATTGCAAAATAATAGAGATGGTAACTAGTACTCGAGTACTCGCTTGGAAGGCCGAGTACTCGAGTTCAATTATAGTACTCAGTCGTTTGGATTTTAAAAATCTTGAGACGGAAAAGATTTATCCGAGTACTCGAGTTCTCGCGAGTATCATGGCCGAGCACTCACTCGAGTATTACATTTCAGATCTTTTGACATCCCTACAAAATAACAAAATGAAACTGACGGTAGATTACAAGGCCATATAAAGTGTGAGCCTAAGACAAAAACTGATCCTACCCCAATAAGTGAACTCGAACCCAAGAGAATAGATGAAAAAAACTGATATCTATGGAAGCCAACATTGCTGTAAATAATACTAATACTGACCAAATATCATATGAATGCCGTCCACTACATTAACACCGGTAACTAATCCATCCTACGCGGCAACAACATGCTTATGAAATCTACGGTTGTCAGGTACAGGGTCATACCCAATATTATTGTAATTGTACAGGCAGTGGACCAGTTCAGTCGTTATCAAGGTGTTCACAGCAAGTTCATGCTGCACAATTAGCATAAACTTTTGTGTTGCAGAACTCTGAGATTATTTTGAGACATAATAATTTTGGAGATTACAAAAAAAAATATTGCAGGTTGTAAATATGAGAGTTATGAATTCTAATAGTTTTTAATGTGAAGGTAAAAAACACAGTCATGCCAAGTGATTGTTTGTTAGGTATTAATACCATAACAACATAAACAAATGGCGATGACAAATGACTTACTGGTACCAGGTTAAAAGACTACCGCCAAGACAACAGGTTTTAAACTGTCCAAAGGAACGTATAAGACTTAGTGCTATATGGTAATCCTAGTTCTGACTTTGCATATGTGAAAGCATAATGTGTGAGAGAAACATACTTGTGTAAAATTGCATACATGAAATGGCTTTTACTAAAGTGTGATGGACAAGTTTTCTCTGGTATGTTCCTGTGTGGCGTGAGTGTTTTTATTTAAAGCTGCCCAAGCTACACATAGTATGTGGCAGTGTACTTTTTGACTATTTTAAATGCTTAGTACTTTATTGGTCCTTTCCACATTTTTGATTCGAGCGTCACTGATCAGTCTTTTGTAGACGAAACGCGCGTCTGGCGTACAAAATTATAAGCCTTGTATCATTGATGAGTCTATTGAGTTATACTTACTAATATTCATGTAACTTTTTAAAGCATGTTATTATAAAACTGGAATGCTAATTTTAGTGGTTTATAGGGTTGTACGAGCATTTACCGTGTGCACATTTTTAAATTGAAGCGCTTTCAGTAGCAGCATTAATCTCGACATTGCACTGATCTATAAAAAAAAATATACTAAAATTTGGATTTCATGTTTTTTAGGTCTAAACCTTGATTGTTTTCGGTGTGTTTCAATAAAGATCACTCTGAGAAAGTTATTTCCCCTTATTTACCGGACGACAATGTTTTTTTTCTCCACTCCAATATAAAGAATCAAAAGGAATCGGGTTTATTTACATTCTAAGTTTGATTAAACATAAAAGTACTTGTATTTTTTCAAATGTGTTTAACACTTTCCAAATAAAGAATTCGTACACTTAAGATGTAGTACCGTTGTAACAGTACATAAATGAAAGAAAAGCCTGTATTGGAAATATATGGTTAAGTTTCCTTCCTGTATGTTTCAACATCAATAATCAATACACTTTACAATGACGATACACGGTTAAGAAATCTTTCCCATACTAATTTGAAGACGGTATTGACATTTTATTTGTATTTGATGTAGATTAGGTTTTCTAAAAGATATGTACAATGTAATAAACGAAATTGCAAGTTTGATGAAACTGGTCCAAAACAAAAGAAAAAAAAACAAGTCATAAATATGGCTAAAAACCTGCGGAAATACGTATGTACAATGTTATTCATATAAATTTGGACAAGTAAGATACTAGTATTAGAAGCATAGA
>JAASAO010003069.1:0-16031 GCA_017311375.1 Mytilus coruscus | reverse complement strand
AAACTCAATCCCAGCCTTCAATGAGGTATGGTACCTTGCAGTACAATTTCAGAGAGATCCATACACTTAAACACAAGTTATTGTCTGGAAACTAGAAAAATGCTTATTTTGGCCCCTTTTGGCCCCTAATTCCTAAACGTTTAGGCAATTACCCCAAACTCAATTCCAGCTTTCCTTTGTGATATGGAACCTTGTAGTACAATTTCAGAAAGATCCATACACTTACACACAAGTTATTGTCCTGAAACTAGAAAATGCTTATTTTTGCCCCTTTTTGGCCCCTAATTCCTAAAATTTCGAGGCAATTACCCCAAAATCAATCCCAGCATTCCTTTGTGATATGGAACCTTGTGGTAAAATGTCAGAGAGATCCATACACTTACACACAAGTTATTGTCTGAAGTTACAAAATGCTTATTTTTGGCCCCTAATTCCTTAACTGTTGGTACCAAAACCCCAAAATCAATCCCAACCTTCCTTTTGTGGTATTGAACCTTATGGTAAAATTTCCTAGAGATCCATTTACTTAAACTAAAGTTAGAGTGCGAAAACCAATGTGTCTTCGGACGACGACGACGACGCCGGACGGCGCACGCATTTACGACGACGACGACGGCGCCAACGTTATATTAATATACGACCACAAAAATTTTTGCGGTCGTATAAAACTAACAAGACTTTATCTTATTTAGACAAAAAAATCATATATCTATACTACTAAAATAACGAGGTCCAATTTGTTAGCCGGCATGACGTAAAAACGACGAATCAAAGAATTCAACTTTATATATAACTAATATAGGACAATGGTGTAGATTAAAAATTACACCATTCCAGTCCCTTTTGTTTTCCACAATAATTTTAATAATAATTAATATTACCAATAATTAACAAGTTCCTGGTCGAATCTGATACCGATACCAATAGTATATATCACATGGAGTTTCCGGTTGTAGTGTATGTATGTTATGTATCTTCCTCCTTTAATAGGAGCACTACCATGGGTTATGGTGTTAAGGAGGACATTTAACACACACTGTATTGGTACAGATTTAGTGTGAGCATTTGCCTACCCAGTTTCCCAGCCAGGCCGTGACGGGTCTTACTACCTTCCCCAAAATAATAAGTACAATGCAATAAAACATACTGACGTACACTCACCTGATTTGTAATAAAATGCTCCTCCTTAGGGGTCAGGGTCATATTAACAGCTTGATACGACCGCAGAGGTCGAACCCTGAACAGTTGGGGCAAGTATGGACACAACATTCAAGCTTGATACAGCTATGAATTTGGGTTGTGATTAAATATTTGACACAGCATAGGTTTCTGACACAGAATGAATGTGGTCTAAGAACTTAAAATTTTAAATTGGACATTCACCTATTATGGTCCAATATCCAAAATCTAAATACATGGTTAGATTCAGCATATCAAAGAACCCCAAGAATTCAATTTTTGATGAAATCAAACAAAGTTTAATTTTGGACCCTTTTGACCTCAATGTGGACAAAGTTGATAACGGGGCCCAAAAATCAAAAATCTAAATACATGCTTAGATTCAGCATATCAAAGAACCCAATATATATTCAATTTTTGTTGAAATCAAACAAAGTTTAATTTTGGACCCCGATTTGGACCAACTTGAAAACTGGGCTTATAATCAAAAATCTAAATACATGTTTAGATTCAGCATATCAAAGAACCCTAAGAATTCAATTTTTGTTAAAATCAAACTAAACTAAGTTTAATTTTGGACCCTTTGGACCTTAATGTAGACCAATTTGAAAACGGAACCAAAAATTAAGAATCTAAATACACAGTTAGATTCGGCATATCAAAGAACTCCAATAATTCAATTTTTTGATGAAATCAAACAAAGTTTAATTTTGGACCCTTTGGACCTCAATGTGGACCAATTTAAAAACGGGGCCCAAAATCAAAAAACTTAATACACGGTTAGATTCAGCATATTAAAGAACCCCAAGAATTCAAGAATAAAACCCCACTGAATTTGGTCAAGAAATAAGCAATTTATACGAAATATCTTCTTTTGCACAATACTGTGCAATTGAATATTTCTTGCTATTGCGCAATACTGTACAATTGACAATTTCTTGCTATTGCGCAATATTGTGCTATTGGATATTTCTTGCTATTGCGCAATACTGTGCAATTGAAGATTTCTTGCTATTGTGCAATACTGTGCAATTGAAAATTTCTTGCTATTGCACAATACTTATTATATAATAATTTACACATCCTGTTTGGTGTGTATCTCCTACCATATCATTATTATTTGCTTTTAAATATAAATCAGAAATAACCAACTTAAAATGGAAAATTTTAAAAGAAAAAAAAGGGGGAATCCCCAAATTTTTGAACCCCTTATGATTCATCACCCTAAACTCAATCCCAGCCTTCCCTTTGTGGTATGGTACCTTGCAGTACAATTTCAGAGAGATCCATACACTTGAACACAAGTTATTGTCTGGAAACTAGAAAAATGCTTATTTTTGGCCCCTTATTCCTAAACATTTTGGACAATTACCCCCAAACTCAATTCCAGCTTTCCCTTTGTGATATGGAACCTTGTAGTACAATTTCAGAAAGATCCATACACTTTCACACAAGTTATTGTCATGAAACTAGAAAAATGCTTGTTTTTTGCCCCTTTTTTGGCCCCTTATTCCTAAAATTTGGAAGTAATTACCCCCAAAATCAATTCCAGCATTCCCTTTGTGATATGGAACCTTGTAGTACAATTTCAGAGAGATCCATACACTTGAACACAAGTTATTGTCTGGAAACTAGAAAAATGCTTATTTTTGGCCCCTTATTCCTAAACATTTTTGACAATTACCCCCAAACTCAATTCCAGCTTTCCCTTTGTGATATGGAACCTTGTAGTACAATTTCAGAAAGATCCATACACTTTCACACAAGTTATTGTCATGAAACTAGAAAAATGCTTGTTTTTTGCCCCTTTTTTGGCCCCTTATTCCTAAAATTTGGAAGTTATTACCCCCAAAATCAATCCCAGCATTCCCTTTGTGATATGGAACCTTGTAGTACAATGTCAGAGAGATCCATACACTAACACACAAGTTATGTCTCGAAGTTACAAAAATGCTTATTTTGGCCCTTTTAGATCTTGACCTATTGAACAATTTTACCCCATGTCAGATTTGCCCTAATTCCTTAACTGTTGGTACCATAACCCCAAAATCAATCCCAACCTTCCTTTTGTGGTATTGAACCTTATGGTAAAATGTCATAGAGATCCATTCACTTAAACTAAAGTTAGAGTGCAAAACCAATGTGTCTTCGGACGACGACGGAGGACAACGACGCCAACGTCATAGCAATATCGACCGCAAAATTTTTTAAGGTCGTATAAAACTTGACTAAAATTAATTTGATTCGTTTAATTTTCATAAAATTTTGACAAAATTTAACTTTGACCTTTGACAAAAATATAAAAATTTCAAAAACATGAACCACACATTTATCGGAAAAATTTCATTGGCTATATAGCAGTTTCACAAACACTAATTTTGATCATTTAGAAGCTTAATATTTCCTTAACAAAAGAACGTGACTAAAACGTTCAGCTGATTTTTACAGAGTTATCTCCCTGTAGTGTTATGTACCACCTAAAATCAATTTTGATGTATAGTAAATACTTAATGCATTTTTTTCATTATTGAACTTCCATCATGAAATGTTCCAAGGCATGTAGTTTAAAAATGTGGAGTATTTCCCTTTGATCACAATTTTGGCTTTGATAACAAAAACTAGATACACATTTCTTTGAATCCAACAAAATGAACATTACACATATTCATACTGATGAAGTTCATCAAAATATCAATAAGAAAAACAAAGAGGACTGTTTCTAATATATGTAAATAAATGTGTGTGAAAGGTCTACAATGTTTATAAGAAAAATTATTCCATCTGACATGTTTAACATGGTCTTATTCAATAGCTCCAGTGGTCAGCTTCAAAGTTTTGAGATTAAAAATGTTCTCAATCAATATGGTTTTAAAAATTTAGAATAAGAACTGTTTGTCTTGCATAAATGTTTATATTACTGGTGTCACACGACCTTTGCCTAATTATATTTCATAGGTTTAAAAAGTCATATGAAACGAGTTTCTTGTTAAGTTGTTATTTTAATGTTATCCAAATTATTGAACCAATGCATGCATATATACTAAACTAAATCCTGTATGCACGTTTTTTTTTATTATTAATATTACAAATCTATAAAGTATTATCGACAAATAATATTTCATTCAGTGATTGTTAATCACAAGCTAATTAACTAGTTTGTTGCTTAAGTTTACCAGATCTTGACATTGATAAACAATTAACACAGAGCACATGGAGCTAGTGACAAATAAGTAAATGGAAAGAGCTTTTTATATTTTCCATGCCTTCCCATTTGTTAATTAATCTTGTCCTTTACAGTTGTTAAATGATTTGTTGTATGCAATTTATTTTTGTAAGATTCAGTTTTTCTATTTACCTTCCAGTTCACTTTTGTTTACACTCTGTTATCCCCGTTTTCCCTCGCACTTGCACTCTGCCCTGGCCAAAGTTCTTAAGAGAGGTCTCATAGTTATGGTCACTGCATACATGGGGATATATGGTACCCATCCATGACACAAAATCAGTACATGCACAGCAAAAAACACACAAAAAGCAAAGAAAAAGTGCTTGTATTGCTATTCTTCATCTCAAAGTCACAGTGAGGCCTTCAACACGGAGCAAAAAAAACCTCTCACCTCACTGCAAGTCTAAGACAGCCCCTAGCTCCGGTTTGAGTGGAATTCTTTGCAAAATGATTCCAACAGACTATGTAAGATGTAACACCACTAAATCAGCCCTGTCTCCATGTCCCTTTCAGTAAATGTAAGTAACTGAGTTGTTGTTTAATTGACATTAACTCATTTATTGCCTTTTATTCATACTATTTCTCGATAACATTAGTGTGTGATTTGCTTGTGCACATCTGCATCAGATGGTGTCAGACAACCGCGGATAGTTTCAAGTTTTAAGACAAGAGGCTTGACAGCAAACGGGATTTTCCTGCATGAAAATGATATTTGCAAATCTGGACCTCCAAACAGGATCAAGTAAACAAAATAAACAAATTTTTGTAGGGTTCAGAAATGGAAAGGCCAGAATCAGTCTAAGTATCACGTTTTGCTACTTAAAGGTCTACAACTCAACAACGATTAAAGCTAAAATTGTGAAAAATAACCTTCATTTAGTCACAGGAAACAACATACTGTGGACTCATTATTTTTCGTTGGATACCAATTTTCGTGGATTTCGTGGGTGGAGGTGAACAATAAAAGTGTTCAACGAATTACAATTTTTCTATAAGGTTATATGCAGACTTTGGCAAAACCATGAAATCAAATATCCACGAAAATTGGTACCAACGAAAATAAATGAATCCACAGTATCTAAATTTGAAAAGATTTCGTCAAAGCGTTTTCAAGTGATTGCATGAACACAGTTTGGTAGCCGCCCTCTGTACATCACCATATTAATAACCAATATTCTACTTTGAAAATCAGGTTAATAAAGACTGTTATTATCATTATTATGAAATTATGAATGTTACAGGTGTAATACCTACAAATCATAGTACGTCACATCCAGTTTCATACGAAAAAGGGTAAATAAAAATATTCCCTTCATTAGAATTTGACAACTGTAGAAAGTTAACCCTGCATTGCATTGCAGAAAAAAAATTCTGAGTCATAAACATATATCTTGGGTGTTTTAAACCACCATTCAATTTTTATTTGGTGTGTCTATATAAATTTTTTGGGAACTTGAGGTTATATGGTTACTAAAGCTTGCAAAGAGGAAGAAAAGGGTTGAGAATTTGATTGGTTAACTTACAGTGATGGTTATTACCTTATAAGCAATGATATGTTATGTGAAATTTGGTTTGTAGTACTGAACAGGATAAAACTTTACCCATACCAAGTATTTCTTTATTTGAAACAAAGATAAATTCTGCACAATTTTTTGAAAAGTGCCAATTAAACAAAGACTAATAGGGGAAAAATAATGATGGTATTACTCCTACATGTATTTAGGTAAGCTGCACATGAACCAATGACCTTGTATGTACTCTTACTTTTTAAAATTTCATGCTATTACACTGAAATATTGCAAATATGAAATATTCTGAGTGGATAGTCTCAAAAACATATCTGAGGAAAAATTGCCTTGAATAGGGCTCTACCATGAATATTAGTAGGTAGAGCAAGCTACACTCAGTTTTTTGGGGAGCTTTTTCTGACTTTTTCTCCTTATTTCCTATATTGGGCTATAAAAGAACACTTTTTCCTAAGTGATTCTTTAAGAAATATACAGTAATAAGTAAATGAAAAGTTTTTTGAAGCAGTAAAAACAAATTATTTACTAAAAAGGAATCATTATATGTCTCTCTCCGGAACGCTGCATAAACTTAAGTTTTACGTAAGGACTTATTGAAACTTCCATGGAGTTCAATCAGCTTGAACACTTCAAGTACTCCTTTATTATCACATTTCTTACATAAATGTTTGATAGTTACCCCAAAATTTTAATTTATTAGCCTAAAAAGTTAAAATTTTGAGGGAATGAGAGGCACAAAGGAACCAAGTGGGACCTTATAATGAAGACAAAGAGGTACATTAGTGGTGTTTATCATCTTAGAGTCATCTTTTGTATCATATTCAACTGTTTTTATGCAGATTAGATGAATATTTAATCATTTATTGGTGATTTTATTGGTCCACACTATATTCTATCATGATGCCGCGTGATTTAGATTTTTTGAAGAAATTTTCCTCAAATCACTGTAGATGTCGCAGTGTTCTCACGTCTTACATTATACTAAATTTCTTTTAAACTATTGCAAATTATAACAAAACTTGAAAGTCAGACAATATTTCACAGAAAAATAATCACATTCAGTTTATTCAACAAAAATGCCTTCTTTACAGATACTAAATTTACAATGAGATCCAAGTTAAAGGAAATCAGTTGTGTACCCAAGAAATTTGAAGTCATTGAATAAATCTTTCATCCTTTAAATGTGATATCGTATCCTGTTGATTATCGGTACATTTTTAAAGGGTAGTCATAGAACTTACATTTTCCAAGAAACTATCTAATAATCTAACTGGGAAATCTAAACTAACAAACAATAAGAACTATACTTTACTTTTACTATTTTAAAACAAGGAAGAAAATGAAATGATAATATTCATACTCAAAATTGTCTGGATCTATTAAAAAGAAGTCAATATAAATAAGAAGATGTGGTATGAGTGCCAATGAGACAACTATCCATCCAAGTCACAATGTATAAAAAGTAAACAATTATAGGTCAAAGTACGGCCTTCAACACGGATCCTTGGCTCACACCGAACAGCAAGCTATAAAGGGCCCCAAAAATTCAAACAGGATAACCAAGACCTTTTTAAAGAACTATCTTAGTAACCAACTGGAGGCTCCAAGAAACCTGTATTGCTCACCTGTCAATTTTTCATAAAATCAATACAATGAAATGAGAATATTTCAAAAGTTTCCCAGCAAAACTGCTTAAGAAATGTAAATTTATCCCTCAAAATCTCCTATAAGAAATCAATTGATTATGTCAGGTATGTTGACTGATTTGTAGAGCTTGTCCTGCTGATAATTTTGCCATGTAAAGTTTCTCTCCGTCTACTATAGTTTTAAAAAAAAAACATTCAAGGGTAGTAACTCCTTATAAGGAGCTTACAGACAATTTGTTGACTTAAGGTCAAGTTACAGTAAACAGGTCATGTCATAGATTTTTAATAAAATTTTGCATGCATCTGCAGTATGTTTGAACAATTTACATCACTAACATGGAAATTTATGTATCAACAACATATCATTTTTTTAAGAAAATTCTATGCATTGGTTTTGTACATAAGATGATTTTAAGACAAATTTATGGACTTTTTGGGACGATTCTGGGTGGTTTCTATACAAAAGTAAATCTTTTATGAAAGAATTCATTCAATGATATTTAAGAAAATTAACAAATAAATGCATTATTTAATTTTTTATTTTCACTTATTCAACGTGCCAAAAGTGTATGCTGAATTTTACCAAAATCTGTGACATCACCTTTATACTGTTCCTTGATCTTAATAGTAGATCTTTGCCTATTGGTAATTTTTGCTGGCTACAGTTTCTCTTTATCTACTATAGTTTCCACAAAATCCGAAAAAAAAAAAAAAAAAATTTAATTATTTTGCTGTCTTTCGATCATCAAAAAGCTTCTGTACAATATACATAAATTCCATGGTTTGACAAAGTTATTGATGACTGAAAAACTTTAACCTTTGACTGGACTGAAAAACTTTCATTTTTGACTGTATGTAAATGTTAGCTGTAAAATAAACTGAGTCAATTTATTAGTAAAATAAGGAAATACGAAAAAAAAAAAAAAAAAATCAAAATTTTGCACTAGATACTTTCGGTCATAAAATAGCTTTATTTCTGACTTACATGACATAAATTGTGCAGGCTCATCAAAATTGGGTAAAAAAATGTGCTTCGCCGAGCGCACCTGGATACGACCGCAGAGGTCCAACCCTGAACAGTTGGGGCAAAAATGGACACAATATTCAAGCTTGATACAGGTCTGAATTTGGATTGTAATTAAATATTTGACACATTGTAGGTTTCTGACACAGAATAAATGTAGTCAAAGAACTTGAAATTGGTTATATGATTTGAATTTATATTCAATTGAAGATTTCTTGCTGTTGTATAATACATTGTGCTGTAGCGCAATACTTAGTAAATCTGTTTGCAGACTATATACAAAGAATATTTTTTTAAACCCCCCTTCCAAAAAAATTAATATTTGAATAAATTATCTTTTTGTAAATGTGGTACAATTTAAGAGACATCCGTACACTTAAACACAAGTTATTGTCTGAAAACTAGAAAAATGCTTGTTTTGGCTCCTTTTTGGCCCCTAATTCCTGAACGGTTTGGGCAATTACCCCTAAAATGAATCCCAACCTTCTACTTTTGGTATTGAACCTTGTGGTACAATTTCAGAGCAGTCAAAATACTTATACACAAGTTATTGTCCTGAAACTAGAAAAATGCTTGTTTTGGGCCCTTTTTGGTCCCCAATTCCTAAACAGTTGGGACCATCACCCCAAAAACAATCCCAACTTTCCTTTTGTGGTCTTGAACCTTTTGCTTAAATTTCATAGAGATCCATACACTTAAACTAAAGTTATTGTCCGGAAACCAAATGTCTTCAGAAGACGATAACGACGTGATAGCAATATACGAATGCAAATTTTTTGCGTTCGTATAAAAACTGGCTAAAATTTCTATAAGGAGTCAACTGACAATTTTTATCATGTTGACATTATTGTAGAATTTAGAATGTAGCCATTTTTGCTTATACACTTTATCTCTATCTACTACTGTTCTCACACAAAAATTTAAAAAAAAATGGAAAAGTGTCTTTCAAGTGCAAAAACTCCTTTAAAGGAACAACTGTAGATTTCAGCCATATTGACTTCTTTGCCCTTGTGATCATTTTGAGTTTAACAGTTTTTATCTATTAACTGAATCTGCCAAGAAAACCACAAAAGTGATTAAATAAATTATCTTACAAGAGCAATAACTCCTATAAGGAGTCAACTGACAATTTCAGTCATGTTGACTGAATTGTTGATCTTGTCCTGCTAGAAATTTTTTGCTTTATACAGTTTATCTCTACTGTATTCAAGCTTGTAAAGTCTGCACTTGGTACATTGTCCACACCCTCCTTTTCGCCACAAGAATTTGGGAAAAAAACTATTTGTAACTGCTTGAAAACGTCTTATGAATCTCCTGTAATTTCAAATTGTGTGTGATCGTTTGCATTATTTTCATGGAAAAACCTGTTTTCATCATAAAGTTCATGTTGAAAATGCTTGTAAATGATTCTAGAACACTCATGAGTGTGAAAATAAGTCAAAATCAAGAATAAACAATTGGGAAAATAACAAACATGGTGGAACGTAAACAAACCTTGTGAAATGAAGTTTTTCTCTTATTTCATGCTATCTTACTCTATAATCTGCACACCTTAATGACAATATTTAATTTTAGAGAAAAAAAAACGTGGACTATACAAGCCAGAATACAGTAGTTGCCACAAAAATAGGTAAAAAGTGTCTTCCAAGGGCAATAAGTATACAGATAACTTTTCAAAACTAGGTACCCTAAGGATAATTGTGGCCAAGTTTGGTTCCATTTGGCCCTAGCAGTTTCAGAGAAGAAAATTTTCATAAAGTTAACAGACACTGACAACAGAAGACCACAGATCACGGACACCAAGTGATGGCAAAAGCTCACACTGGCCCTATGGACCAGGTGAGCTAAAAAAGATATCAAAACTCATACTGGACAGACAATATTGGAGAAAAGAAGTCTGAATCTTCATTGTTATAAGACTGTATGAAAGAAACACAAGTGAGTGGCAAGTATCTGGGTTCTCATTCGTTGAAATTTCTAAATTTTTCTCCATTGAAATGGAAATGGGAAATGGCTTCATTATCTCCTAGAAAAAAAACACCTCATTTCAAATTTAAAACATAAAATAAATAAATAATATATAGGATCAAACCTTCCAGTAACTAAAAGTTCTGCTATATCATGACTACCAGGATTTTTACTACAAAATCCACTTAGATGTACAGCTATACTTCTTGTTATTACTTTTTTGTACTGTGATCTACTAGTTATGTTCTGTGATATATCAGACCATTTTGTTTTGGTTGATCCACTGAAAATATAATTGAAAGTTTCAATAAAAAATAAATTATATAAATTATTGAAGAATTTTGGATGCCTGTAGCATCTTCTTTCTATCTTCACAATATATACAACTAAATTGTATTAAAAAAATAATGAAAAAACAGAATTTTTAAAGGGTAACCCTATATTCATATCATAACTGGATATTTTTATTTTAATTACAAGTATGCTGCATATTGTTTCATTAACTAGTTTCTGAATACTTTTACTCTGAATTTTGAAAACTGTGATAAATAATCGTTATCGTTCATTTTCTGTAAGTTGACAGGGCTAAACTATAGCTGTCCTGCATAGCAAGACTAATACCCTGGCACATGCATTTAAGTTGCTGCTGTGAATTTCAGTATTGAGACAATGGCATTTTGAGATTTTTGGGTTTCAGAATATGATGCAACTGCATACCAAGTTTGGTTAACCTAAGTTTTACAATACAAAAGTTATAAGCCTAACAAGAATTGGACAATGTTTTACTATCATGTTTTATTTTAATAAGGGTCAACGGTCAAAGTCAAGGTCAGAGTGACCTGACTTTGGAATATGACACACTTCCTGCCCATGATGCAACTGTATACCAAGTCTGATCAACCTAAATTTAATGGTACTTAACAGACACGAAGCAGGAGGGACAGACAGATAGACAGACAGACTTGGTGATTCCCATAAAACACTCAAACTTTGTTTTCCATTTATAAAGGGACATAACGTGAGAATGATGAAAGTGACAAACCCAAAATCAAATCTGATCTGTGTTTCGTCCTAAATAGCATTGTGTATAAGTTTCATAACATTTGGTTCAGGCAAAGTAAAGTTGGGGTTCAGAAACGGCAAATTCAGCAATTTTTCCATTTACAAAGGGACATAACTTGAGAATGGTGAAAGTGACACACCCAAAATCAGACTTGATGATGATGATGATGGATGGCTGCTTAACGTCCAGCGGCAAATTAATATGCATATTCAGAACGAGAACAGGTTAATGTTATATAAAATATTAACCCTGCTTTGTACTAGACTGAGACGCTAAGTTGGATTTATAACGTGCTAGTTCACAAGGTAACAGTCCCCAGGAAGAAATGGCCCCTTAGCCTGACACATCTTTGCTCTTACTCCTTAATGCTGCATGCTTAGCAGAGAAGCAGCAAATACCAATTTTAAAGTCTTTGGTTTGACCCCACAGGAGTTCGAATCCACAACCTACCGTACTAGAGGCAAAAATTAGATGGTGCTTCCATTTTTACAAATAAATTTATGTGCCCATTCAATATAAAATAATGAGATGTGATAAGATAGCCAATGAGACAATTATCCACCAGAGACCAAATGATGACGATGTTAGCAACTATAGGTCACCATAGGTTATTTTTACTCTTTTAATATATATTAACTAAATATAACAAGGGAAAATATATATCTTACTTCACTGTTTTATTGTTTCCACTATCTAAAGTAAAAGTAACATTACAAGGTATGGTCTGTGTAACCAGTTCTATTTCATTAATCTGAAAGATATTAATATTCATATGAAGATGTCATGAAATCATGACATTCATGCTATATTATTTTTCAATTTTGATTTCAAGAATGCACAATTATGAATGCATGCAGCTCAGATGAACAAATGAAATAGTGTTTAAAGACTTATAATTGTCATCAGCATGTTATCTGATGTATGTGTGTCAAATGTTTTGTGAAGAATTTGAGAGAGAAAATAGTAATTTTCTTCCGTCTTTTAAACAACCAAATGTTTATCTTTACTACTTTCAGATTTAATACTTAAAATTCCAAAAACATTATGACTGAAGATTTTTCTCAAACATTTACCATATTTAAATAATTGTTTCAATGTTCTCATTTCCTATATTATAGTGATTATTACTTATCATCAAATGATATGGGCAAGTCAGCCTTAATACAGGCAAATCAGCATGTGCAATACTGATGACGACGCCCTGTTGATATAAATCATTAGTTATTATTGCTTTTTGGCCCGGTCCAATACTGAAAAATGCTGTATTAGCCAATGGGCTAATACTGGACATTCACTTCCTATTATCATCACTGTTTCATTTCTGTTGATCAATCATCAGAATGAAGACAATTTAAAAAGAGTAAGAATGGTATTATGACGGATTTATTCTTCCCAGCTACTTTTAAAATATTTGCTAGATAAAATGAATTGAATTAGCAAAGATTAAGTACTTGGACAAGAAAACAGAAATTTCATCAATATTGACAAAATTGCATCATGACTGCAAAAAGACAAGTTCAAATATGAAATCCTTTATCTTCTTCACGGTAAGTTTCTTAGTTTAACGGAAGAATTACAATCATTTAATAACACTATAATAACTACTGATAATAAAAACATTTGCAAAATAAATTAGAAACCTGATAAATTTGATCCAGTTGTATTGTAAACTCTGTTTCTGTCTTGTTAGTCTTCCAGGTTGTACTTTCTTTATTATCAGCTATATACTGGATTACAGAATTAGATTTAAATCTATTGGTAACTGTTCCTGCTTCATTTTTACATTGTAAGCTGTAGTAGTTATCATCTGTGTGAACTATGGGATACAGTTTTGGACACCTACACTCACTGTAGGGCATGACATCATCAATCTTTGTCAGTTTATTATAAATCTGTGTAATTTCTCTGTTGAAAGAAAAGAATTTTCATTCATTCATTATTCTAACCAAAATGGTCAAAATTCTATCTTTATTCAATAACAAGAGTGCACACGCTGAAATGTCTCCTGCTTTACTCATGATTGAATTTATGTTGAAAGTCTGTAATATGAAGGTTTCAAGTATCACATTAACTTAGCATTATCAATGATCCATGAAAATGAGGTCAAGGTCAGATGAACCATGCCAGACAGACATGTACACCTTATAAGGGGTTCTCAGTGGGTGGTCTGATCCCGGATCCCACTTATTGTTTTGTCAGAATCCTGTATCTCGCTTATCACTGTAATGATAGCGCTTGTAATTTCACGTGTCCCACCAGTTTCTTTTCCCGCTTTCACGTAATATAATTTGACTCTCAGGTCTCACGCTTATAAAAATCGCCAATCCTGCATCCTGCTTAGACCCCAGTGAGACCCACTTATAATCATTCCATACACCAAATATAGTGGTTCTATTGCTTATAGTACCTTGAAAACAGACCAAACTACAAAACTTAACATTGACCAATGAACCATAGAAATGAGGTCAAGGTCATATGAACCCTGCCAAACAGATATTTACACTAGTGTTGGATAATCGGTTGAAATTACCAACCCATTATCTATTACTATTGGTTGACAGCAACCAACCGACTATCGGTTATAATCGCATCATTATACCTTGCTCTTTTTGTATATATATGAAATCATGCATTCAGCCACATTGTACATGTCTAATGCATATATTCCATATCATTGCAGAGTCTTAAATGTTCATGTTTGATCTTTAGTTTCTTTTCATATTTTATTAAGCAATTAAAACAGTGAATCAATTAGAATATAGATTCAGATTGAACATATTTTGTCTGATGATTACAACATTTATTACCAACAATGACACTAAAATTTCTAAATTTCAATGGTATCACCCACATTATAATTTCAAATACATAGCTGCATCAAAATTTGAATGCTTCTCATTAAAAAAAAATATATATAAAGTATTTAACTTTAAGCAATTTAAAATTAATCAATAAATAAAACAATGCATTTGCATTGAAATATATACATTTAACTAAGGGATCCAACCAATGTCTGTTTATTCATGTGGAATGCGTATTTTTCACTTTTGTGATCATTATTCTTCTGTCAGCTGTGTCATTCGTATGCCTGTACTTATAATTGTAAGAATACGGAATTCTTTCATAGTTGGTCCGTACTTGATCCGTGATTCGTATATGTTTCAATGGCGGACAAACCGGAAAATTTACAAAATAAACGATGTTTGACAAGCAATTTGAAAAGGAATATTACGCTTTTAACGCAACAAATGGATGAAACATTAATAAAAGGCAATTTGCACCACGTTCTAATGTAGCAACAAATTTATTTTGTCGAAAATCAGAATGATTTGATGTTCGTTCTCGGTAAAAGTACCGAAGTGAAAAAGTATTTCATAAAAGTTTTCTATTTTAATTTAAATATCATATGACCAATCTGTAAAGTCAATGCTTTTACCACGTTTGTACAGAAAGAAATTGCTTATGTCATTGATTATAGGCTGTTTGACATTGTTATTGTCATCTACTGATATTTTTCTTTACAATTTGTTTGATGTGAAATGCAAACCGGAAACGGACCGGAAGTTGATATGCTAAAAGTCCGAACTATAACGACAATCGATTGAACAAAATTCCAATCGATTATCGACATCGCCAAGCCCAACCAACTGATTTCCGACTTATTCCGATCATCGGAACAACACTAATTTACACCTTACAACCATTCCATATACCAAATATATCTGACCTTTGCCGGATTGCAATCCCTTTGTCTTCCATTCTGCCACTTTTGTCACAGGCGAGACAAAAACTTACATCAGGTGCAAAATATTTACTATCACATCTTCCATTGAATTCATTTCAGCATAAAGCATTAATAATTTCAAAGTTTTGCTCCATCGCTTGACATTGTATGTCAGAATCCTCTGTGGAATGAAGAAGTAATCAATCATTAACCCTGCATAGGTTCAACAACTTTTCATTCCACTGAGGTTCATGATAATCTATTTCTAACATAAAGTTTGTAATAGAAATCTGAAAATGTGTGAAATAGAAATTTGAAAATGAGAGTGAAACAGAAATTTGAAAATGAGTGTGGAACAGAAATTTGAAAATGAGTGTGAAACAGAAATTTAACAAGAATGTGTCCATAGTAAACGGATGCCCCACTGCACTATCATTTTCTATGTTCAGTGGACCGTGAAATTGGGGTCAAAACTCTAATTTGGCATTAAAATTAGAAAGATCATATCATAGGGAACATGTGCACTAAGTTTAAAGTTGATTGGACTTCAACTTCATCAAAACTACCTTGACCAAAACCTTTAAAAATTCAAAGTTTCAACAAACAGGAAGTTGGTTTCTGACAGATCTGAAAAGTGCTCACATGGTACAACTAATCACTGTCAAGCTGCTGACCAAA
>JAASAO010002451.1:0-15958 GCA_017311375.1 Mytilus coruscus | reverse complement strand
TGAATTTATCAAGTTTTAGATTTTAATATATGACTGTATATACAGTTTGAATACTTTTAAATAAGTGTGGAGGCGGTGTATATAAGTGTATGATAAAGAAGATGTTTAACACGAATTTGAATATTCAATAAATATACGATAAGGGATTCTACACTTCAAGATGATTTACCAACTGAAGTGGTTCATCTGGAAAAGGTGGAAATTACAGAATAGGTAACAGGTAACAGGTAGCATGATTTAGAGAGCACGGTTTCCCGAAGTTTAGAAGTATAAAAAGGTACTTTTGATCTTAATAGCAGGTCAAAGATGCCCTCTAAGAAATTTTCAACAGGGGTTGTAGTGATTCCAACTCCCTTAGCTTTCATTTCACATCAAAATTACACCAATATTTTACTGACTGACAAAGCTACAGCTAGGCGTAGGAACTATTTTTAAATATTTACCAGGACTTCTTTCTCATGTGTTCTTTCATTATCTTTCAGTCTGTGTAATATGTCAATTTAAAAATTTCACTAAACCGTTTATAAAAGTGTTCTCATGTATAAAAAAACTCGATTTATCAGTTTGACTAGTCTATGACCTTTAACAAAACTGTTCTCGTGTGTCTCTGTACATTACCAACATAAAGATCAGTCTAGGAAAAGTGGCATGATTACCCACAAGACAACTCTCCACCAGAGACTAACAGATGTAGAACTATAGGTTACTATACGACCTTCAACAAGGAGCGGCAAATCACAAACCACATAACAATGATAACATGCTTTAGAGGCCCCGAAATGACAAAATGTAAATCATTTGTGTAAAACAATTCAAAAGAGAAAACTAACGCACTGATTTTATATTATATATACTGATTATTACAAAACAGTCAACTAAAAACATAAAAAATACAGCAATAAATGACAACTACATGTATCTAATTATTGTTGCTCCTCAATTGGGACAGTCACATATACAGAATGTAAGCCGAGGATACCATTTAAAAAATATCATAATCATAATGTTCACGTGAAATATATATGAGTTCTCGTGCGTCTCTGACTCTGTTCTTCACCAAGCTGACTAAACCCTAACTACATACATTGTCCATCACAGTCATGAGATTTATCATGTCTATCACATGCTGACTAAATCTGTTTCCACATAAATCACAGTTATGAGGTTAATCACCTGTATGTGTTCTCATGTGACGTTGTAAATTACTATGATGACCAAACTTGTTACCACAAACATTACAGTCATTCACAAACATCTCATAAGGTTAATCTCCTGTATGTGTTTTCATGTGTCTTTGTAGATGTCCAAGCAGACTAAACCCTTTACCACATACATCACAGGTACGATGTTTATCACCTGTATGTATTCCCATGTGTATTTTTAAATAACAATGCTGACTAAACCTCTTACCACATACATCACAGTCATGAGGTTTATCACCTGAATGTATTGTCATGTGTCTCTGTAAATCACAAAGCTGACTAAACCCTTTGTCACATACATCGCAATCATAAACATGTTGAGGTTTCTCGCCTGTATGTGTTCTTATGTGTCTTTGTAATTTACTAGGACGACTAAACCCTTCGCCACATACATCACAGTCATAAGGTTTTTCACCTGTATGTGTTCTCATGTGTCTCTGTAAATTAGCATTCCCACATACATCACAGTGATGATTTTTATCGCCTGTATGTGTACTCATGTGTCTCTGCAAACTACAAAGAGAACTAAACCGTTTACCACATAAATCACAGCCATGAGGTTTGTCTCCAGTATGTGTACTCATGTGTGCCTTTAGGTGACTACCTTGAGAAAATTCACTAGCACAAACATCACATTTATAAGGTGTTTCACCAGTATGTGTTCTCATGTGTGCCTTTAGCTCATCTCTTCGAGAAAATTCATTAGCACAAACATCACATGTATAAGGTGTTTCACCAGTATGTGTTCTCACGTGTGCCTTTAGATCATCTCTTCGAGAAAATTCACTAGCACAAACATCACATGTATAAGGTGTTTCACCAGTATGTGTTCTCATGTGTGCCTTTAGCTCATCTCTTCGAGAAAATTCACTACCACAAACATCACATGTATGAGGTTTTCACCAGTATGTGTTCTCACATGTCTGTACAATTCAACATTTGTTTATCAGTTCAACAATTTTCTGATCATTGTCTAAAATAGCAAAATTTTCAATATAATTTGAATATTCAGAAAATAAAAGCCATCTCAAGTCATCATAAAGAGAACACTTTTAACGAAAGTGTTTTTCAAATTCAACATAATTGTTGGTACAAAGCACATAAAGTTTGGTATGAACTGGAATTGGCGGCCTGGCATACCTTATGGTTTTGATGGCTAGCGGTAGCGATCTGGCACAGTATAGAGCCATAAAATTAACCTGTTTGCACAAGGTTCATATATCTATTTATATTTATGTTTATGTTTATATCATGTAATGTGACAGTCGGTTGTTTTCGATAGTTAATTAGATGGCGTCTAGACTAAAATACACACGAAATGAAGCTACATATTATAGAGCCCATGCGATATGCCCCTATTAATTGTTTATTTTAGACTTTTTATAATTTGGATACCGGTACATCTTTTACATTTGTTATAAATCTAATATGAGAATTTGAGTCAAATCGGTGAACATGAATTTGACATGTAACTTCAATTATTAATGTAAGACAGCAAGTGCCCCATTAACAGCTCGACAACTTTCAGTTTTGAAAGTTTTCTATCTATAAGTACTTCATGTACTTGTACAGCATGTACAGTGTAGATGAAAATCATTCTTGGTATAAAACATTCCCTTTGTACATTGTTGTAGGGTGAGTGATTCTTTTTCTAGTAATGACAATTTCCCAGACAATTACGTATACGTGAAAGATGACAGACTGTGGGCTATTCTTCGCATAATCTTTTTAGAGGAGTGTATTTTCCCATAGAACATGTACAGTAGATCACCAAAGTAAATATAAATATGAATTTGATTAGATTGTGTGGTATGGTATCCTCTGTTTCGGTTTCTTTGACATTCTTAGTAAAGAACGAGTTTTTCAACATGTTCAAATACCATGCCAACAGCAATTCTAGACTATGGATAAATTTCCATAACGCCTTATTAACGGCAGTAATGCACCTTCCTTTGTCAGAGTGAGACTATTGGGGTGTTGGACTACTGGGGCGTTGGACTACTGGGCTGTCAGAACAAATAGTGTTGAAACTAATGGGGCGTTGGACTACTGGGCTGTCAGACCAAGTGGGTGTTGAAACTGATGGAGTGTTGGACTACTGGGCTGTCAGACCAAGTGGGTGTTGAAGCTAATGGGGTGCTGGACTACTGGGCTGTCAGACCAAATAGTGTTAAAACTAATGGGGCGTTTATAATTGGACAAGTGGGTGTCTGAATTTTTGTGCTGTGAACAGGTGTATTGACCAGGGTTTTTCTCATTGTTGAAGTTCAAACAATTGCCTATAATTGCTTATATGATATGTATAAACATCTACTTCATTTGAACTTTGGTGGATAGTTAACATTAGTTTACGTAACATGTAGTTGTCTCCTACAATGTAATTTTGCAATCTGACATAAGACATAATATACATGATATAACCTATTTACTGTCTCAACATAGCCATGATAGCTAGCAAACATAAGTCTGTACAAGTGGATACTAGTTTCTTAGTTTTCACGTTATAAACAGCATGATATTAATTAGGTTTATCACCAGTATGTGGCGACATATCTTACTGTGAGTTTTAGCTGTCAGTAAAACATTGACCAATTACACCACATTTATTATATGTATCACCAGTATGTGCCCACATGTCTCTATGTGAGTTGTCACTGAAACATTGACCACTTACATCATTTAAATTAGATTTATCACCATGCAGCATGTGTCAACATGTCTCACTGTGAGTGCTGGCGGTCAGTAAAAGATTGAACACTAAAGTCTAATATACACCACATTGACTATGTTTATTAACAGTATGTGTCCACATGTCTCTCTGCGAGTTCTGTCAGTAAGAAGAACATTGAACACTTACACCACATTAATAATGTTTATCACCAGTATGTGTTCCGAAGGCACATGTCTCTCTGTGAGATCTTGCTGTCAGTAAAACATTGAACACTAAAGTATTATACACCACAGTGGCGGATTCCAGAGGGGGCGTAGAGGGCGTACGCCCCCTTTGCCATTTTTTTTTTTTTTTTTTTTTTGGTAAAATTATTAATCAGACTAGACTTTGTGAACTTTGCCATTTCCCGTGTATTTAATTTTTGTGCGACAATTCTTTACTTATAAAGATATTTTTCGCTCTTATTCACTGTAATACATTATTGATTATGTCAAAGTCATGTGATTCGCTACGGTGGAATTGACCAGTGCACACAGCAATATTATTTACCTACAAAAACATGTTTGACCCCACACGCCCCAGCCTATTAATAACAAAGCCGAATAATGATCCCCAGTCAGTAAGCTCTAGATAGATTAAGGTAAGGTACGGACCATTTGATTTGAGGGGCAGTCTGAGATATTTGAGAGAAAAATTCTGACCCTGATTTTTGCCTTAAACAAAAATTCTGGCCGTATCTAGATTGAAAACAATAATCTTGTCCACTTTTACTATTAGAAACAGAAATTTTCAACAGAATTATTTAGCATTAAATGAATATGATGAATAAAAAACGGGCGTATTTTTATTTTGGGCCGGAGATATGCATGTAAATCCCATATCTGACAGGAATGACCGTTTCGCCGAACTGACATATTGAATACTTTTTTGAAGGCCCGACTGCAGCCTGCCTGCTGGGTGTGGCCTTTATGTCTCTATTTGTAGACCGTCATTCATAAACTCGTTGTCATTTCAGACTCAATCGTAGCCTTTGGTTGATTTGGAACCCCTCACTTCCCCTGTTGGGTGAAACATTTCAACCAAACATTTGGATAAAAATTGCTTGTTTGTCTTTCTTTAATAAAGGGAAAATTCGCGTTATTTTACTTATAGCTTAAATATGTTCACAGTGGCGGATCCAGAGGAGGGGTTCCGGGGGTTGGAACCCCATTTTTTCTTGACGATCAATGCATTTGAATGGGGACATATAGTTGGAACCCCCCCTTTTATCCTGGGTTGGGATTTTTTAACCCCCCCTTTTAAAAATGGCTGGATCCGCCCCTGGTTCATTATGATATAAAATACATATTCACAAAGTTTTATCGCTATATGTGCAGTAATAAAGAAGAAAATCAATAATTAATAAAATATATATTGACTACTTCCTGTAGGTCGTGATGTTTTCTCCTGGTATTGCATGACGGGATTTAGAATACAATCACTTAAAGTCTTGATCTTTAAGCATACTTTAACGTAATCGTAAGCGCGCCGATGACTAATGTTATATCTTACTACCATCCGATGATAAGAAAATAAAACGAATAAACATGCGACTGTTTACACTCATGAGCTAAATTTTCTATATTTACCGTATATATTTCGATTTATTTTTGTGGACAGCACAAAAAATTACTATTATTTTTGTTTGTTTTAATATATGCATTTCAGACTGATAAGGTTAATAAATTAAAGTATATAAGTAAACTGCTAAGACCATATTTAGGTGTATGCTAATTGACATTTTACTATCGATCTACACTTTGACTAGGTTTATACGATGTGTGTATTATTCTCTGGTAATACTCGTTGAAGGCTTGTAAAAATGTAAAATGTTATTTGCAGACCTGTAATTAGCCCTAGAGCACACCGTGGCAGGTGTGACTGTCTATTCGGATCGATCAGTGGATTATAAGACAGGAGGTCGCGTTTATTACACAAATTTAAAATACATTTTCAAGGTGTTGACAAATACAAATAAATGGCCGTGGAATTATTTAATCATATTTGGTGCTTAAAATAACTCGTGTCGGTCGTATTGTAAATTTTATTGAATAGTCCGGCGTATATCTTTACAACAAGAAATCTGTGAGGTTATGCTAACTAAATATACAACAAACGACAATGTTCCATGTCCATTTTTTATTGACAAGTCCCACATCAAATATATTAGCACATAGCTTTGGATCCATCCAATCATTTTATAATAGACAATTAATGGGGAGAATACGGCATCAAAAATGTCCAACCCTTACACTATAACTATAAAATATACATGTCCCACGTCAGGAACCGTTAAAAAAGTGCATGTTACACTTATTTTATGTTTTTTAGCCAAAAAGGACCAAAATTTTTTTCGCCTCGCCCCGCTCGCCGCCGAATAGTAATACCTATGTCTCGAATACTGCAACTCTCGTCGCAGGCGAGACAAAAACGGGCTTAGTTATGATGAACATGATGAAAGTGACGAAAAATACTTAAAATCCTACAATCAATTAATGCTATAACAAAGTAAAATACCCGCATGAACTATCATACAATCATAACAGTAAAAATTATCATGTCAGGAGTATAAATTCTTTATTTAAAGAGGGTAAACAATTATAGTTAGTTACAAAAAACTTATCTTCCCTGAGACCACACACACATCACAATACAAAAACAGATATTTACACATAGTTAATTTACAGTCGAGTATTCTAGATGAATGACATTTATCAATTATTTACTAATCATGCTAATATGTGATCTCATGTGTCTATATAAATTATCACTGATATGTGTTCTCATGTGTCTATGTAAGTTATTACTAGTATGTGTTCTCATGTGTCTATGTAAATTATCACTAGTATGTGTTATCATGTGTCGGTAAATAATCACTAGTATTTGTTCTCATATGTCTATGTGAGTTATCACTAATATGATTTCTCATATGTCTACGTAAATTATCACTTATTTTCTAGTATGTGTTCTCATGTGTCTATGTAAATTATCACTAGCATGTGTTATCATGTGTAGGTAAATTATCACTAGTATTTGATCTCATATGTCTTTGTAAGTTATCGCTAATATGATTTCTCATAAGTCTACGTAAATTATCACTTATTTTCTTCTATGTGTTCTCATGTGTCTATGTTAATTATCACTTATAACTTGTATGGGTTCTCATGTGTGTGTTTACATAAATTATCACTTATTTACTATGTGTTCTAATGTGTCTATGTAAATTATCACTAGTATGTGTTCTCATATGTCTATGTTAATTATCACTAGAATGAGTTCTAATGTATCTGTAAATTATCATTAGTATGTGTTCTCATTTGTCTTTGTAAATTATCATTAGTATGTGTTCTCATTTGTCTTTGTGAATTATCCATGTAATCATGATCATATATTTACAAGTACGTGTTTTAATGTTTTTAGTATGTAGATTATCATTCATATTGAACCCCCAACCTCAACATGCTCAATCTCATTTCAGAGTTTTATCCCAATTATGTATTCCAATGTGTCTCTTTGAGTCAACATGCTGATTAAAACCTTTACCACATACAGCCAAGAGATTAATCACCTGTATGTGTTCTCATGAGTCTCTTTACATTTCTAAGCTAGCTAAACCCTTTACCACATACACCACAGTCATGAGATTTATATGTTTTCATGTCAATATGTAAATAACATTGCTAATAAAACCCTGCACCACATACATTATAGTAATAAGGTAATTTGCCTGTATGTATTTGCATACATTTGTTTGGTACATCACAAACTGACAAATGTCATGAATGTGAGGTTTGCACGTTTTGCCTGTATGTATTTTCACATGCCTCTTTAAATCAAAGAGATAACTAAACCCGTTCCCACATACATCACAGTCATGAGGTTTATAACTTGTGACCTGTATGTGTTCTCTGTAAATCACAAAGTCGTCTGAAACCATTGTTTATCACATACATCACCAGTGATTTTTATCGCCTGTATGTGTTTTCATGTGTTTCTTTCAATTACTAAGATCACATACATTACAAATATGAGATTTATATATTTCGCTTGTATGTATTTTCATATGTCTCCTTAAATTACTAAGATCATGAAGATGACTACACCATATGTAACATACATCACAATCACATGTTTCATGTGTTTCTTTGAATTACTTTAAGCTAGCTAAAACCTTAACCTGATACACCACAGTCATGAACTTAATAACATGTATGTGTTCTCATGTCAATATGTAAATTACAATGCTGACCAAACTCTGTACCATATACACCACTGTGATAAAGTAAATTGTATGGTATGTATGCTCATACTTCCTTTTAAACTACTAAATTGACTATTTCAACCCTTTGCTATCTCAAATGTGAGGTTTACATGTTTTACCCGTATGCATTTTCATATTTTTCTTGAAATAACTAAAGATCACTAAACCCTTTCCCACAAACATCACATTCATGAGGTTTATAACTTGTATGTATTCTCGTGTGAATATTTAAAGTCATATGAAACGAGTGACTGGTGAAAAATAATGTTTATCCAATTCTTGAACCAATGTATGTATATATCATAAACTTAGTCTTCTGTGCACGATTTTATCATTTTTTACGCAAAAATATCGTATAATCGTCATTTTTTTTCTCTCTGTCTGGAATGAAGTGAAAATATGGCCGCTCATTAATTGTCGTGTTTTGAAGCCGTAGTTTACCGATTGTCACCTTATAGTAAACAATCAACAAAGAAGCATGGATATTGAGCACGTGTATAACATGTACAATCCGATAATAGTTTATTTCAGTGACAGATCCATGCGTATTGCGATCACCGGATTTTTACGAGAAGGGTCACGCTACGGTCAGTTTGAATACGGAAAATATGTCGGCGAATTGTTTCCTGGAAGCAAGCAATTAAATAAAAGTAAACTTCTTCTAAATGTGGACAAAATGAAGAATTTTCTTCAAAAAAACTATATGTACGTAAGTTTAATAATGACAACTATCCATTTTGTTATAAAAATATATGCATCATTTTTTTTTTAATTTGAGGTTTCATATGACTTTAAACTACTATGTTGATCACATAAATCACACTCATGAGGTTTATAACCAGTATGTATTCTCATGTGAATCTGTAAACTACTATGCTGAATAAACCTTTTACCACATAAATCACACTCATGGGGTTTATAGCCTTCGTCTATCCTCATGTGACTCTGTAAACCACCAAGCTGAATAAACCTTTTACCACATACATCACAGCTATGAGGTTTATCACCAGTATGTCTTCTCATGTGTCTATGTAAATTACCATGCTGACTAAATCCTTTACCACATACATCGCAGGAATGATATTTATCACCTGTGTGTATTCTCGTGTGTCTCTGTAAACTACTGGGCTGGCTAAATTGACTACATACATCACATGTATTGTGTTTATCAACTACATGTGTTCCCATGTGAATCTGTAAATTGCCATGCTGACTAAATCCTTTACCACATACATCGCCGGCATGATATTTATCACCTGTGTGTATTCTCATGTGTCTCTGTAAACTACTTTGCTGGCTAAATTCTTTACCACATACATCACATGTATAGTGTTTATCATCTGTATGTGTTCTCGTGTGAATCTGTAAATTACCAGGCTGACTGAACACTTTATCACATACATCAAATTCATGAGGTTTATCACCTGAATATGTTTTGATGCCCTTTTTTAAATTACTGACTTGACTAAACTTTTTACCACATTCATTACATTTATAAGTGTTCTCTCCAGTATGTGTTTTCGTGTGTCTCACCATGTGTCGCTTCAGATTACTAAAGTCGTTGGACCATGAACTAGGGATAGAATCTGAAAATAGTCGAAGAAACTCAGTCTTCCCTATACCTTATGTTCTTAACATAGCACCACTTCTACCAATAGACAACTAAAACACAAACGTATGTTGTCGACTAGCTTGCTGCTTGTGTATTTTCTGAGCTGCCGATTTTATTCAATAAATATGTACAAACATGTCACATCAATACACATTAAAAATTGTGGCAATCATAATGACTTCTAATATCTTCTACTTATATCTAATTGTTTCGTGGCCGACCAGGAAAAACTACTTTTAGAAACCTGTGTCCTTTTGTCAATGCCAGGCGAAACCCCAAGTGTTAGACCGCACTTGATATAATGTGTGTTCAAAAAAACATTAAAGAAAACATTTAAATGCAAAAAAAAATCTGCTATCAGTCAAAAGACTGCGGCTATATGAAAATAATTTGAAGACAGAAAAGAGTCCGAATAAACAAATCCGATTACGTTTGTATAGCCATACCACCTATATATAACAAAAAGTTTTAACTTTAATGCTAATTTGAACACACTTATGTACAAAAATATTTTAAAAACGTTTCTTAACGTACATGTTAAAAAATTTGATGTTCACTCAAGTAAGGCAGGGCTAGAAATGACCATATATACACCTATCATTTAACACAATAATTTTTCCCGCCCAAAAAATTCATACGCCTTCGAACTACTACGTGAGAAGACAATTAATTCCCGTTAAACTACGTGCCACGGAAATTAGGAAGTCTTCTCTATACCTTATGTTCTTAACATAGCACCACTTCTACCAATAGACAACTAAAACACAAACGTATGTTTGTCGACTAGCTTGCTGCTTGTGTATAGAAAACAACAAAGATAACTAGACTGTATAAACTAATTAATTTCAAATTAAACAAAAAATAATTCTTTACACCAAACTTGCGATTCATAAATTATAAACCTAATTGCTTCGACACTTTTAATCTGTTTTCAATAGAATCAGCCACATAGCCATCTTTACCAGAATCGCTTTTCCATCTACCATGGCGCTTCCAGCACCTTTCGTTAACGTCAGAATTAGCCGCCGCAGTGACACGACACCACCAGACCTCAAAGAGTGCAAACCAAGATTTAACTCTGGAGCAACTAATTTCAAACGCTTCAATATGCATTCTCTAACTGTGCTATAGCTGATCGGTTTATTAACCTGAATTAAACCAGACTTTTTCTTAGATTTGTACAATGGACCAAACAAATACTTGTCCGAAAAAATATCTAAATGCGCCATACCAATATACTTTAATAACATGTCAAATAGACAAGCCATTGATTGACCTTTAGAAACTAAAACTTCATCTCCGGCTCTATATTGGTCAGTTTTGCTCTTTTTAATCTTTACAATTAAATAGTTATCTTTAAAAATAATGTCGTTACACTTCAGATTACTCAACTAACTAAATCTAAGAAAAGCGCTATTAACTCAGTAAAATCATAGCCAGATCCCTGACTACTGTTAAATCATTTGACCCTTGAAACATAGAACATAAACTTATCAAATTATCATTGGAGACAGGATCTTTCTTTACAACTGGAGCACCTGACATGTCATGAGCCTATTTTATAGAATAAAAAACACTGTTGATTGTACTGTATGTAGCACCTGAATCAAGCAAATGCACTAAATATAAAGAAACATGAATAGGCGATGCTGGCAAATAAATCAAATTATGTTCATGCGAAAATGTTTTCCATTTTTTAAAAGCATAGTTATATTTTCTAACAGTACTGTCACTTCTGGCATCAAGCAGTCTCGACGAAAAACTATCCACCAAATCATGTAAAGGATGATCCTCTCCGATATATACCACTATCCTCCACGGCTTCTGTTACAAACCGTCCAAGCTTTAACCCTGTACCAAAATACAAAATAAAATCAATCAAAACTGATCTTAAATGCAATCAAGGAAAATTTCATATGTTTCCCAAATACACCATTATTTCCCCTTCCGGGAACGACAGGACTAATGTTCATTATATGATGCTTGTCTGTTATGAAATGTTTCAAATTTCCAAAAATATCATGTAACATCAACCAATAAGGCGAAGAATACCACAATGGAACTACCAGTGTACAATTTGCCTCATCACTACACAGTTTTCTTATAACCTTACAAACAACGTTCGGTGGTGGTACTAACCAATTGTTTTCACCAAACCAGTTTTGTGAGAACGCATCTATTGCTTCTGCATTCTTACACCAGCACTTAGAATTAAATCTCGAACATTTAGCGTTGTAATCTGTAGCAAAATCTGTCTATTGTAAGTCTACCCCATAACTTATCTAACATTTGAAATACAGATTCTTCAATACCCCAGTCGTCGCAATCTGAATATCTACTCAGACCACCAGCAATTTTATTTTGTTCTCTTGGAATCCAATGTGGTTTAATTTTTATATTGTTCTCTGAACATAAATAATTTAGCTCACAAGCAATATTTTGAAGTTCTGATTTTTTGCTACCATTTTTAACTATACTAGTTACATTCTTATTATCTGTATTCAATTTTAAACAGTGGTTTTCTAAACATCTTAACGAACTTTTCACTGTTCTGCTAACTGCTTCAAGCTCACGCCACGTTGAACTTTTACCACTTTCCAATACTGTCTAACTACCTACTACAGTATTCAAACGGTTACCTGGTAATTCTAGACCATAGTCAGTCAGAATTTCTAACGAGTCACAGACCGACTCAGCACATATGCTATCAACTACGGGCAAAATATAGCCCCCAAAACCACATCTGAGGCATCAGTGAACGCCACTAAATCACATACATCTGACTCATGCAGATCATTACCTTTCTCATTTAACTGTGTTACTGAATTTAACCAGTATCTGAGCTCCTCAACAGCTGGAGCTGTCAGAGCAACAAGTGACTTCCAACTTGCCCGTAACAGTATACAGTTATACAATTCCCTAGTTCTAAGCCTAACCAAATTATCTAAAACAGCTTGCATTGATATAATCTGGCCAACAATTCCGGCAACAAACTTTGCACTGTGCAAAATTTTACCTTTTCCGACACCGAAAAGTATTTTACTAATAACATCAACTAATCTTTCTATACGTTCACTGGAAACTCTAAGTTTCCCGAACTCCATATCCCAAACTAAACCTATCCAGGTCATATTTTGCTGTGGATACCAAACACATTTTTCTTCAGGTATTAAAAAACCAAATTCATACAAACTAGATCTTATATAAGAGCTAGTTCTTTCAGCTGATTGAAAATCATTTGCACCGCCAAGCCCATCATCAAGATACATTATTATCTTCAAACCCTGATTTCTCCAGTATTTTATCACTTCATTAAAAACTTTGGTAAAAATATGACCTGCACTGGCCAGACCAAAAGGAAGAACATTAAATACAAAGTACTTTGTTATACCATTGCAATCCCAACTGAAACCTAAATAAGTTCTATGTTCCTTTAATATTTCCAGATGGTGATATGCACTCTTAAGGTCATATCTAAAAAAAAAATTTCCTTTTTCAAACAATTCTCTTGCAACTGCACCGTCTTCAAATTTAAACCTAAACTGGTGTATACATTCGTTGATATGCCTACAATCCAAAACTAAACGGGGCTTCTTTGATCTACTAAAAGCTACCGTTAAAGGATTAACCACAAAAGGTATATCGTTAACTTCTGAAATGCAACCTTTTTCTGTCAATTTTAAAATCTCGCCAATAACGAATTCCCCGTTATCCCTAGCGGATTTATTATTTCTCAATATAACATTATCTGGTAGTACTTTAAATGGAATACCGTAACCCTTTTCTATAACTCTTAAAATATACGTGCTTGTGTCTATATCTCTCCATTTGTGTATTGATTTTTTCAATATACCTACAGGTGTGATTAAACTTGAAGTTACCATTACCTGGCTAGACACCTGTTCGATACATTCATGCTCGAGTAAACAAATACTATCATCATTCATGACATCTTTTAAAGACTTATCAGTTAGGTAATTCGTATTCACCTGAAAACTATTATCATGCAGTAAATCTGAGCAAATGCTACTTAATTTATTAACATTAAATAAATTAGTTCTTAACTTTCGTTTTTTCTCTGGACATTCAAATTTCCAGTGACCAGGCTTGTAGCAGTTGTAGCAAACTCCGGGCCTCCCACTTGCTTTTCCATTTGTGTCGTTACCACTAGAAGTTGCAGTTGAAGTTGGCCTGCTATACGGCGTTGGTCTTTTCTTCTTAGCTTTCTCTGCTTTTGTTTTTCTCTCCGCTCGTGTCTGCGCTCTCAGAATTTTTCGATCGTCCTCGGAATCATCTGCGAGGGGATTCGCTGTCTATTCCTGTACCACTTTCCATCCCATCTCGGACGAATCGGTCATTTTAACCAACTTCTGTCTGTAGCGTATAAGTTGTATACCTTCTGCTATTTTCTGCTTGGCTAAACCGGCACTTGGGTCCCTGGACTCCAGACTAGCATCGGCTTCCTTCAAAGTTACGCTAAGCTTGCGGTTGAATTTGAATTAGTCTTCACAAGACTTTCTTTGAAACTTGTAGTCATCGTTCACCGAATGTTCATTTTGTAATCTATTCATTTGTAGCTCTGATCTCTCCTTCTGTTGATGATCGAATTCCTGTAGTTTTATTGAAAACATCCCTTCCATTTGTGACAATAAATCGTTCTGTTGCTATGAACAGAAAAATCGACTTTTAATTGTAGCCAACAAAAGACACAAATCATTAATAAATTTAACAAGATTTATTATACACAAGTTTACAAGAAGTATAACATAAAAAGAAATGTCAACTTAACTGTCAAAACATATGTCCAATCTTTTATCTTTTCTTTATCCGGAAATCTTCTCGGAATCCACAGAATATTATATCCAATTGGTCACAATCTAGTATGATGTAGTTTGTAAATAAAAGTGTCAATCCAACTGCTGAGAATGTTGATGTCTATCGATGTCTAAGTCTATCTATGTCTATATCTTTTTATGTCTGCATATTTATATAAATACTCAAATGGAAACTTCTAGACAACGCTAGAAATTTGAATTACGCATCTTTTGTTATGATCATTCTGGAAACGTTATGTAAGTGAAACAGAAAGTTCTAATCATTCCATGAGTATCAATGATTGTTCCAGTGATTTCTAAACTGCATAGTTGTAACACAATGTGTTTTATTTTGTACACAATATTAAACAATGTAAACATTCTTAGGCCACACAAAACAAGTTAGGCCAACTAAATAAATATGATAGCAACAATATCATAACAAAGTTAGGCCAACTAAATAAATATGATAGTTACAATATCATAACACCTCCCCCCTTAAAAAAGTTTGAGTGTAACAAAAACTTTTCATGAATAATATGTACAAAAATACATAGTATATACACAGTGTTTTAATAAGTTCTAGATAAAGCATCTGCTATTACATTATCTTTACCTTTAATATGTTTTATAATAATATCATATTCCTGTAACAACAAACTCCACCTAGTCAATCTCTGTTCTTGTTTCTCATTTTATGTATGAAGGTGAGAGGATTATGATCAGTATAAACAAGAATAGGATGGACAGTGGGATTTAAATATACATCAAATTGTTGAAGTGCAGACAACAGTGCAAAACACTCTTTTTCAATAGTTGAATAATTTTTCTGGTGTTTATCTAATTTCTTAGAAAAATATGATATAGGTTTTTCAACATAATCATCTGTTTCCTGATATAAAACAGCTCCAACTCCTACATCGCTTGCATCAACGGCAAGTTTAAATTGTTTTTCAAATTCTGGAGTGATCAGAACTGGACTATTAATTAAAAGTGATTTGCTATTTTCAAAAGCGTTTTGACAATTTTCACTCCAGATGAATTTAGAATCTTTCCGTAAAAGATGAGTCAATGGTTGAACAACAGTAGCAAAATTTGAACAGAATTTTCTGTAAAACCCAATCATCTGGAAAAAGATTTTTAAAAGAAAATACCAAAGCTTTTAATTTTTCTCTACGTTCAAAAGACAGATGTGCAAGTTTTGAATCTAAATTTGACAAAATTTCTGAATTTTTAATCTAACTGTCTCTTCCATAGTTTTAGAACTAAAAGGTGGTTCAATTACATCTGGCTTGTCATGATTGTTCTCCAATTTAACCATGGCTACAGTGGCAACTGGTTTACTCTCACCTTCATTAG
>JAASAO010001223.1:0-21661 GCA_017311375.1 Mytilus coruscus | reverse complement strand
TAAATACATGGTTAGATTCAGCATATCAAAGAACCCCATATATTCAATTTTTGTTGAAATCAAACAAAGTTTAATTTTGGACCCTGATTTGGACCAACTTGAAAACTGGGCCCATAATCAAAAATCTAAATACATGTTTAGATTCAGCATATCAAAGAACCCTAAGAATTCAATTTTTGTTAAAATCAAACTAAGTTTAATTTTGGACCCTTTGGACCTTAATGTAGACCAATTTGAAAACGGGACCAAAAATTAAGAATCTAAATACACAGTTAGATTCAGCATATCAAAGAACCCCAATAATTCAATTTTTGATGAAATCAAACAAAGTTTAATTTTGGACCCTTTGGACCTCAATGTGGACCAATTTAAAAACGGGGCCCAAAATCCAAAAACTTAATACACGATTAGATTCAGCATATTAAAGAACCCCAAGAGTTCAAGAATAAAACCCCATTGAAATTGGTCAAGAAATAAGCAATTTATACAAAGTATCTTCTTTTGCACAATACTGTGCAATTGAATATTTCTTGCAATTGTGCAATACTGTGCAATTGAATATTTCTTGCTATTGCGCAATACTGTACAATTGACAATTTCTTGCTATTGTGCAATATTGTGCTATTGGATATTTCTTGCTATTGTGCAATACTGTGCAATTGAAGATTTCTTGCTATTGCGCAATACTGTGCAACTGAAAATTTCTTGCTATTGCACCATTCTTATTATATAATAATTTACACATCCTGTTAGGTGTGTATCTCCTGCCATATCATTATTATTTGCTTTTAAATATAAATCAGAAATAACCAACTTAAAATGGAAAATTTTAAAGAAAAAAAAAGGAAAAAAAAGGAAACCCCCCAATTTTTGAACCCCTTATGATTCATCACCCCAAACTCAATCCCAGCCTTCCCTTTGAGGTATGGTACCTTGCAGTACAATTTCAGAGATCCATACACTTGAACACAAGTTATTGTCTGGAAACTAGAAAATGCTTATTTTTGGCCCTTTTGGCCCCTAATTCCTAAATGTTTCAGGCAATTACCCCAAACTCAATTCCAGCTTTCCCTTTGTGATATGGAACCTTGTAGTACAATTTCAGAAAGATCCATACACTTACACACAAGTTATTGTCATGAAACTAGAAAAATGCTTGTTTTTTGCCCCTTTTTTGGCCCCTAATTCCTAAACGTTTATGGCAATTACCCCCAAACTCAATTCCAGCTTTCCCTTTGTGATATAGACCTTGTAGTACAATTTCAGAAAGATCCATACACTTACACACAAGTTATTGTCAAGAAATTAGAAAAATACTTGTTTTTTGCCCCTTTTTTGGCCCCTAATTCCTAAAATTTGGAGGCAATTACCCCCAAAATCAATCCCAGCATTCCCTGTGTGATATGGAACCTTGTGGCTCAATGTCAGAGAGATCCATACACTAACACACAAGTTATGTCTGGAAGTTACAAAAATGCTTATTTTTGGCCCCTAATTCCTTAACTGTTGGTACCATAACCCCCAAAATCAATCCCAATCTTCCTTTTGTGATATTGAACCTTATGGTAAAATTTCATAGAGATCCATTCACTTAAACTAAAGTTAGAGTGCGAAAACCAATGCGTCTTCGGACGACGACGCCGGACGACGACGACGACGCCAACGTCATACCAATATACGACCACAAAAATTTTTTTGCGGTCGTATAAAAATGAAAGATAAGGAAACAAAAAATGACCATAGCAAAATAGAACAATGGCGGGATGTATAAATACCGAGGTGAGAATATTACTGAATATGGAAAGTAAAGGTAATAAAATGCTTCGCTGAGCGCAGCCTGATACGACCACAGAGGTCGAACCCTGAACAGTTTGGGCAAATTTGGACACAATATTCAAGCTTGATACTGTCTGAATTTGGATTGTGATCAAATTTTTGACATAATATAGGTTTCTGACACAAAATAAATGTGGTCAAAGATTTTACAAATCTATTGCTCAATACTGTGCAATTGAAGATTTCTTCTTGAAACTTTTCAAAAATTCGAAATTTGAAAAATTAAAAAAAAATATGAATCCCTTAAAAAAATTGAAGAAAAAATCCCCCACTTTTGAAACCCCTTGGAGCAATAACCCCAAAACTCAATCCCAGCCTTTCCTTTGTAGTATGGAACATTGTAGTACAATTTCAGAGAGATCCATACACAAGTTATTGTCTGGAAACTAGAAAAATGCTTGTTTTTGGACCCTAATTCCTACATGTTTGGGGCAATTAACCCAAAATAATCACAGCCTTCCCTTTGTTATATGGAACCTTGTGGTACAATGTCAGAGAGATCCATACACTTACACACAAGATATTGTCTGGAAACTAGAAAAATGCTTGTTTTTGGCCCCTTTTTGGCCCTTAATTCCTAAACTGTTGGCTTCATAACCCCTAAAATAAATCCCAACCTTCTACTTGTGGTATTAAACATTGTGGTACAATTTCAGAGCAATTGAAATACTTATACACAAGTTATTATCCTGAAACTAAAAAAATGCGTTTTGGGCCCCTTTTGGGCCTCTAATTCCTAAACGATTGGGACCATCATCCCCAAAATCAACCCCAACCTTCCTTTTGTGGTATTGAACCTTCTTAAAAAATTTCATAGAGATCCATTCAATTAAACTAAAGTTATTGTCCGGAAACAAATGTGTCTTCGGACGACGACGACGCAGACGACATCATACCATTATACGATCGGTCGTATAAAAAGTATACAAAGACAAAAGATGAACTGATTCTTTGCATCTTCTCTTAACATGTCATTAATGTTAAGATATGGATGGAAAGAGCATTTTCGAAAGATTGTGTGGTGTATAATCATTCATTTTATAATTTCATATTTTCTAGAAAAGGCCATTGAAAATGTACTTTTCAACATAAACAAATTAAGAAACTAATCTTATTCAAATTGGGGTTCATTTTCATCGCAAAATATACACCCTGTATTCAAATAAACAAAAAACTAATATTGTTTTAAAGAAATTTGATGTGGAATAAACACAAAAAAAATATTGGTTTGCTCAGGTCAAGAGTTTTGAAATTTTAAATACTGTTTCAAGCCGATCACTGATAAGTGTAACCTAAATTATTCATTAATAACAGATGATTTTTGCACTGATTTATCAAGTAAATATACACCACTTGAATATCATTTTATATACAGATTTAATACTAGTATGATTTGAACAAAATAGATCTGGTTATTCCTTAATATTTTGTCTATCCGACATAATTTACAGAATCATTTTATGTAGTGTAGATTAAAGGTAATAGGTTAATTATTAAATCTTATCATTTCTATATATATCAAACATCTACCATTATACATTTGTAAATCTATTAATAAGGTCGAGAATTGTGAATGGAGTTGTGTATTGGGTTCTGAAGTTAATAAACAATTTAGTCATTATGATTGACATTAAAGAAGGTGTGACAAACTGACAGACAGCAATGTAACTTTATAATAAATATTGTTGTCTATTGTAAGTAGTTCCTATCAAACTAACTTAGCAGAAAATTTAACAATTAATTAATTCAAAGACACTGGACCATGGACTAAGGGGCAGGACCTCAAAATAGTCATCAAACTGACATGTACTGATAGTAATGCAACTTCATACAAAATATCATTGATCTATCACAAGTATCAAACTGACTTAAGCAGAAAACTTTACAATTGTTTACGCCATTGTCGTCATCACCAGAAAGGCAATCCCTATGCCTCACTTTCCGTGACTTTCGTCGCAGGCGACACAATAAAAATGACATAACTAACCAGCAAAATGACAAAACTAAGGACATACATACTTGAATTAACATGCCTTCAATTTATAAACAAACATTTTGTGCAGTTCATATGTGCATTTTTACACAAACACAAGAATTACAAGTAATCCTGTGTTAGGATGCTAACACAAAAGTTGCCAAAACAGCCCCCAACCATTGTTCTGCTGTTTCCATGGTAACGGCAGCCATTTTGAAATTTCAGTCGGATAGCACATCTACACATGACAGGTCACATTACTTACAAGTTTCATAAAAAATGGACCAATTTTCAAATTTAGGCATTCGTGTTTCCATGGTTACGGTGGCCATTTTGGAAATTCCAAAGTCAAATGCCACATCTACATAAGACAGTCAACATTTGTGTAAAGTTTCATTAAGTTTGAAGCATTTTGAATTTTTTGACATTTTTGCAGTTTCCATGGTAACGGCAGCCATTTTGAAAATTCCAAAGTAAGATGGCACATCTACACATGACAGGTCACATTACTGTCAAGTTTCATAAAGATTGGACCAAATCTAGATTTTTCGCATTTTTGTTGTTTCCATGGCAACGGCGGCCATTTTGGAAATTCCAAAGTCAAATTCCAAATCTACATACACTCGTTAACATCTCTGTAAAATTTCATTAAATTTGAAGCATTTTAAAAAAAATTTCACATTTTTGCTGTTTCCATGGTAACGGCGGAAATTTTAAAAATTCCAAAGTCGAATTACAGCTAGATATGGTGCTACCTGTAATAACCTATCATTATATAACATAAAAAGTACATAGGAATAATTAATTAATACTATCACATGACTAATCACATGACTATTGTTCTAGAATGTTCCATGAAAATTCACCCCCTAAAATAATGCCAAGATGACCCCGGGCTGAAATAAAAAATGTGGAATGGACACCTGGACATCGGTCTCTTCTATTACACAAAACTTAAAGGTTCTACCAGTAGCGAATCAATAGTCGAAAATGACCCCACCCATGTTCCGGCCCCAAATAGTGCCAAGTTGACCCCATTTGAAATAAAAATAGTGAATGCACCCCTAGGGATACTACCCCAACATCATACCAAATATAAAGTTTCCATCATTTAAGGCTTGGAAGAAAATGGTCGGACAAATTAGGGTTAAGAAGAACTAGAGGCTCTCAAGAGCCTGTGTCGCTCACCTGTATTTACTGATGCTTTGGAAATCATGTAAAATAAGGTTAAAATCATAATTAATAGTATTAGATATTAGATATTATAATAATATCTAAGATAATAACAAAAAACTGCAAAATTTTTGTAAAATTACTAACTCAAGGGCAGCAACCCAACAAAGGGTTGTCGGATTCGTCTGAAAATTTCAGGGCAGATAAATCTAAATCTGATGAACATTTTTGCCACCAGTCAGATTTGCTCTAAATGCTTTAGTTTCAGAGATATAAACCAAAAACTGCATTTTACCCCTATGTTCTATTTTTAACCAAGTTGGCCATGATGGTTGGAAGGCGGGGTCATCGAACAAATTTTTTAAACTAGATACCCTAATAATGATTATGGCCAAGTATGGTTAAATTTGTCTCCGTAGTTTCAGAGAAGAAGATTTTGTAAAGATTACAAAAATTAACGAAAAATTGTTAAAAATTGACTATTAAGGGCAATAACTCCTAAAGGGGTCGACTGACAATTTTGGTCATGACAACTTATTTGTAGATCTTACTTTGCTGAACATTATTGCTGTTTACAGTTTATCTCTATCTATAATAATATTCAAGATAATAACCGAAAACTGCAAAATTTCCTTAAAATTACCAATTCAGGGGCGGCAACCCAACAACAGGTTGTCAGATTTGTCTGAAAATTTCAGAGCAGATAGATCTTGACCTGATAATTAGTTTTACCCTTGTCAGATTTGCTCTAAATGCTTGAGTTTCAGAGATATAAACCAAAAACTGCATTTTACCCCTATGTTCTATTTTTAACCAAGTTGGCCATGATGGTTGGAAGGCGGGGTCATCGGACAAATTTTTTAAACTAGATACCCTAATAATGATTATGGCCAAGTATGGTTAAATTTGTCTCAGTAGTTTCAGAGAAGAAGATTTTGTAAAAGATTACAAAATTAACGAAAATTGTTAAAATTGACTATTAAGGGCAATAACTCCTAAAGGGGTCGACTGACAATTTTGGTCATGACAACTTATTTGTAGATCTTACTTTGCTGAACATTATTGCTGTTTACAGTTTATCTCTATCTATAATAATATTCAAGATAATAACCGAAAACTGCAAAATTTCCTTAAAATTACCAATTCAGGGGCGGCAACCCAACAACAGGTTGTCAGATTTGTCTGAAAATTTCAGAGCAGATAGATCTTGACCTGATAATCAGTTTTACCCTGTGTCAGATTTACTCTAAATGCTTTGGTTTCAGAGATATAAGCCAAAATCTACATTTTACCCCTATGTTCTATTTTTAGCCATGGCGGCCATCTTGGTAGGTTGGCGGGGTCATCGGACACATTTTTTAAACTAGATACCCTAATGATGATTGTGGCTAAGTTTGGTTAAAATTGGCCCAGTGGTTTCAGAGGAGAAGATTTTTGTAAAAAGCTAACGACGACGGACGACGGACGCCAAGTGATGAGAAAAGCTCACTTGGCCCTTTGGGCCAGGTGAGCTAATAATAACAATAATAATAATAATAATAATAATAATAATAAGAAACGGGACAAAAACATAAAGTCTCCAAAACTCCGTTTTGGCGACTTAATTAGGAACTTAATCTAAGTGTGCATAGATTTAGTAGTTATTTTGGCTACTTCGTGTTTGGGAGGCCAGTGCCTTAGGAAAGAATTGGGATAATAGTTCCAATTTTTCCAAAAACCAACTCTTTTAATCAATTGGATACTCGACTGACGAATTTTTATTGTCCCTTAGGTGTCTTGTTCCTCTTTTTTTGAATTCCTCCAATATGTAGTAAATTATCTTGAGAATCTAGGCTTTACCCTACATATTTCTATTTAGGGAGAAACAGAGCACCTACTGCTTACAGTTTGTTGTCATAGGTAACAAAATCAGAATGCTAGTTTCAGTAATGGATATATGTATAAAAGAAAAGCAGGAATACTAGTCTCTGAAATGTGAAGGATTACAAATTTAAAAGAATGTTTAAATGCACATCTACATTAACATATTTGGTAAAAAAAACAGCATGACGGATGTAACTTGAATTAGACAAGATTAATAAAATGCAATATTTTAAATATAAAAAACAATATGACAAGATTTGTGATTTATTTGTTTATTTGTGTACATCCACCCAGAGGACAAAGAAACAATCATATATCTACATATCACAGAATTATAAACAAAAATCACTAGCAGTCAAACATAATTATCATGTATAACCCACCATAACCTCATGCCTCTATTTATCTTCATAAAGACATAATTGTCAATCGTTGGTAATTGAAAGGCAAGTCATCTGATGTTTTAAAATAATTCAAAAGAACTATCTAAGACATTTTTTTTCAATAAAACAGAGAAAATGATTTTATCCTATTTCAGATTTACACAATATCTTCCTTTGCAAAACTGAAATAAGTGTAATGTGTATCTAACCAAAAGCCCTTATCAAGTCCAATAGCATTACTGTATTTTCATCTTTAAAATTATCTACAAAAATACTGTATCAATGAGACTCTTAGGTTATTTATGTCAAAATTTTATTTTCAAATATCTGACACATAATATTGGCTGTCAAGAATGGTTTCAAAATGTAAGGGACTTTGCTTTATTGATACTTTAAAGCAATTTAAGAATATTAGCCTAAAAAATTTGCATACACAAGTCTAACATTAACAGCGTCAAATCTGGCCATTTATAGGTCATTTGTCAGACCAGATGAAATGTTAAGTTACACATGATAAAAAAGATCAATTTGATCCACTTCCACTTTGGTAGGATTTAACTATGTGGAATACATATTACACTTCTATTTCTCATAATTAACCTCAAATTCAAAAAACAATATAAAATCATAAATAAAAACTGTAATATAAACTGGAACTTGATATATGTGAAATTATGGAAGAATGACATGCAAAACTACCCTAGTCCGTTGTGTAGTGGAAAGCATCACTAAAAAATACATTTAACTGAATGGAAACATCACTTAAAAATACATTTAACTGAATGGAAACACCTACAGTTGTCAGTTTTAATTTACTCTCCCCTCAAAATAAAATTGTTTTGCTGTCTACATAATTATCCCATATCCATGTGGATATATTATTAACTGTGGGATACTATATTTTGTGGAGTTGGCAGGTAAAAGTGATCCACAAATTCAAGTGTACAACAAAATACAACTTTCCTATAAACCAGAATTTGTCATAGCTATTAAATTAAATATCCACGGAAATACAATTACTCCTCAAATCACAAAAATTAGTACCCACAAAATGAATGAATTCACAGTATTAAAAAATATCACATGAAGGATAATCTACATCCATGTTTACATTCAAAATATTAACTAGCAAAGAAACATTATATTTGTCCATTAAAGATGAGTGAATTTCATTTTTTATTTCAAGAAAAACTGGACATAAAATATGCTATGTTAACTGTTGAAAATCCATGTATGGCCTTTGATACATACCATTAGGTATAATTAGGGTCAGTAAACCAACAACAAAATGACCTCAATAGTATTTTCTTAGAGTAAATCAACAACAAGATGAGCTCAATGGTGTTTTCTAAGTGTATAATATATTAAATAGAGTTTGAATACACAAAACAAAAAAAAATAATTGTGTATCTAAATATTTTCAATTTGCTGTTTATTTTCATGATTCATGGGTGAACTACACAAAATAACTAATAAATAATAAAAAACAGATGAATAATAAATAAAATGGAAAACAAAAACTGTGAATATGACAGAACCATTTAAAACAAGACAACATTTTATTGCTTCAAAGAAAAGTTATTTTCCCAGCATTTTTCATGGATTTTTAATGAACACATGTAAGAAGTTTCTCTGCAATATCAACAGGTCATCATGAAATAAACTCATCATAGATACCTGGCTTGTTTGTTTTTTTAAGCCAGACGCACATTTCGTTTCAAAAGACTCATAAGTGCACTCGAAAGAAAAAAGTAATAAAGGCTAAAATACAGTACGAAGTTGAAGAGCATTTAGGACCCAAAATCCTGAAAGGTTTTGCAGAAAAGCATCCACACTAAATTGTATCAACTTTTGTCAAAATTTTCATCATTTTTCATGTTAATGAATCAGTAGTCACAGATATAAGCACTTTTGTTGATTAAATCACATTAGAAAGAATTCCTACAATAACAAGATTGTTTGTGGTCTCGTTCTAATTAATCATTTGTATATTTTCATGGAAGTCAGCCATATTTCAGGAAACTATGGTAAAGACCAAAAAGAAACAGACACTTTCTATCACATACTGTTAGTTTAATGGCACACTGTTATTTTTACATCTTAACAGGGGTAAGAGCTTAAATGATACATGATGGCAGATGTCTACCAGATACCATAGTTCTTACTCAAATATTACAATGGTTAATGGCAATCATAAAATACTGAAAGCATCTTATCATATCAAATAGCTATTTACAATCGTTTCTTTTGAAAAGGGAAGATCAACTGAATACATACTGTAGCTATCTTTTCTTGCATGGAAATACAATAGATGTAAAAAATAAAAAGGTTACATTCTGCATGCTCATGGCAATACAACACAAATTTTGAAGCAGAATGTGTCTAAGCATTCATTTGACCTAGCTGATCAATGTCATAAAAACGTTTCCTCAAAAATGGAAATGGTAAATAAAACAACACAGTGAAAATGGAATGTGGTACAATCATCATGAGGAATACAAGACATGTCACGCCATCATGAGAAATACAAGACATGTCATGCCATCATGAAAAATACAGACATGTGTCACATGTCACACCTTCGTGAGAAATACAGACATGTCATGCCATCATGAGGAATACAAGACATGTCACACCATTATTAGAAATACAAAGACATGTCACTTTGGATATCACATTTATAATACTAACTGCGGTAAGATAAAATACATCTATTGCTGAAAAAAATTAGATTTATTTGGTCTTTGCTGATTTCAATGTTATATACATGAAGTTATTGTTCTCTATAATTTTTTTCAAATCCATATTTCAAATGACTGGGCTAAACTCAGCACTTCTTTTGGTAATGGTAAAATAGCTGTTTAAGTATTAGAATTGAAACAACAAGGTGATTAGGCACTGAAAAGTTTTGAACAAAATGAAAAGATACTTGTTGTTAATTATAAATGGTTCTTCAAATGTCTGTATGTGAAACACTGAAATCAACACTAGGTACACAAACCTAAGATAATGTCATTCATAAAGCCCTGCTGTGTGGAAATGCCACCATACACATAGTATCAAATGTACATAATTTTATGTTAATATTTGTAGATAATAATGTTAACATTCAAAACTAATTAAGTTTTACAGAAAATATTTCTATAGCAACCAAATAACTTGGGTTTGTCTAGTGTATCTAACTAGATTGCCAATGGAAAAAAAACAAGACATAAACACCAAAAAACTATCTTTAAATCATAAATCAATGACATGTTTTGGCTATAGAAATTCATACGCTTTATTTATCTGTGCTAAAATACTGAATTTTCAATTAAAAAAAAATAATTCAAACCTTAAATTCTTTGTTTTTTTTAAATTGCCAATCAACTTATCTTAATTTTTTGGTTATTCCATTAAAACATACAAGGTATTTTAGAAAAACATTTGTATATGGATAAAACCTTCAAACTGACCAATTGCTTAACTTCACTAATATAGTTTTAAAATTGATCAGGGAAAGGGATTTATGTCTTAACATGAGTGCCATGCATTTCTTAACAGATCAATCATTCAGACTGTTCCATTATCTTTAAAAAATTCCTGCCAAATACAAATGTATGAGTATTTGGTTTATACTGACTTGAAGAAAAACAAGCCTCCAAAATTCTATTTTTTATGAAATCATGACAGCACAATGAAACCAAAGCATAAAACAAGGATGATTTATTTATTTAATGGATGAGTATTTTGTTAACATGAACCAATGAAATCAGTTTCTTTTGATATTTTGAATACAGTTTGAATATTTTTTTCTTGGAACAGCCTAATAAGATTCTTCTTAGCAATTCAACTACATAAAATTTGATTTGATTATTTTTAAATTTAAAAATCATTTTGACTTCTCTCTTTTAACATTGCATAATCTTTAGTAGTACAATTCCATTTTGCAACAACAAAAAATTTCAGCTTCCGAAAAAATACACTAATTTGTATGTAACTGTAAGTAAATATGGATTTTAAAAGCATTATATAAAACCAGCTTCTCTATCAGTTATATAAATGTACATAATTAAAATGAATAGTAAATGATATTAAAACCTCTGAGAAATAATCAAATGGAATTCTTCAGACAATTGACAGCAGTTAATATATTATTAGCAAATATAAAAGTGTTATCATTTCCTTATGCCCATTTAAAACACAAATAACACTTTCAAATTCTCCCTTAATTTTCTGTTTCCCCTGAGGCAAGTCAACTGCAGCAATACATTTGGAGTAAGTGCACATTCGGTTCTTGTCTACATTCTTCAAAATATTGTTTGATTTAAATAAAATAAATGTGGATTGTGTCCACAAGTTGCCACAGATGATGCCCTGACTTGCATATTATATAGTTATAAAGGGACATAACTGAAGAACGGTAAAAGTGATGCTACCCAAATTAGAACTTGATCTGAGTTTTATGGTAATAAGCATTGTGTGTAGGTCTCAGAATATTTGGTTGAGGCAAACTTAAGTTAGAGAACAGAAACTAAAAATTTAGGAATTTTTCCAATTATAAAGGGGCATAACTCTAGAACGGTTAAAGTGACACCACCAAAATTCACACTTGATCTGTGTTTTGTGGTAATAAGCATTGTGTATAAGTTTCATAACATTTGGTTGAGGCAAACTCAAGTTAGAGAACGGAAACCGATTTTGTGACGAACGGACGGATGTACGTACGTACGTACAGACGGACAAGGGTAAAACTTAATGCCCCCTCCGCTACGGCGGGGGCATAAAAATTGTACAGAAAGGTATTAATAATCTAGTTTTTACGTAGATTCACTGAATGCTATTAATATAATTTGTAGCATAAAGGTAATACAATATTGTAAATGTACAGATTTATATAGATATTGAATATAGTTTGATATTTTTGTAGGCAAATCAAATATAGTTTATTGTTATTGTAGACGGTATCTTAATTTTGTAATAATGTAAATATTTACATATTACGTAGTTTCACTGAATGCTATTAATATAATTTGTAGCATAAAGGTAATACATTATTGTAAATGTACAGATTTATATAGATATTGAATATAGTTTGATATTTTTGTAGGCAAATCAAATATAGTTTATTGTTATTGTAGACGGTATCTTAATTTTGTAATAATGTAAATATTTATGAATAAAAAATTTATTTCAACTTATACGCCAACTATTGAAAATACTATCCTATCTACCAATTTTGAGAATAATACCTTTAAATAGATTAAAAAAATCTATGAAACTATAAACTCCCATTTTGATAACAATTATTTCAGTTTTTTCCCTCTGGTATGTATTTGCCCCGGATTAATTCCTTTCGAAGAATTTTCCCTCTGAAAAATAATTCAAAACTAACACAAAAGCTAAAAAATCTGCTCTTTTTTCCAACACTATTAAAAGCATCAATGTAAAATTCAGGCCAGCTGTCTTTATGAAGTAAATGGCACACATATTTGCTGTATATGTTTTATGATGTCTTTGGGAAAGGTTGTTTGCCTCTTTGTGTCAAACCTTCAAATCGTTTGTACGTATAGTTTATAAACACCCAGTCTTTATATTTGCTATCTTTGTCACTCTCTGTTAATGTCTGCTGCTGATTATTCTGGTTTGTAGCTATAAATAGAACAAAGACAACATCATGATTCTAGCTGTAAATAGAATAACCACAACATGTGGCTATAAATAGAACAATGAAAACATTTTGATTAGGTAGAACAATGAAAATATTATGACTGTTTGTAGCTATGAATAAAACAGCTAAATCATCATCATAATGTTTGTAGCTATAAACAAAACAACAATAAAATTACAATAGTGTGCAACACCATCTTGATAATTTTTCAAATTAAAAAAAAAAAATGTTTCCCAAATATATAAATTCATGCATAATTGATAATGTGACCTGGTCATACCAAAGACTTTATAAATAGTATTTGCTGCTTCACTACCAAAAAGGCAGCATTACCAAGAATACACAAAGACTGGTTGGCTCAGACTAAGAAAAGTCTGTGAGCAGTGTGAAATGTCTTCCTGTGAGCGAGGACATTAAAAATCTGATTCAGCATGTTGGTCTAGTAAGTAGTATTCATATCTCATTATCATGTTATTGCCCTGAATATTCATGTAATATATACTGCTGGACATTAAGCAGCTATCAATCAATCCATTCATTACAATGTTAGCAGGGGCGTGGAAATGCTGTGCCCGACTCGTACATTTGACCGACCGTACAAGAAATTTTTTGTGTCTTTGTTGCCTGTGGACAATTAAAATAAAATGCTCCGCAGGGCGCAGCTTGATACGACCGCAGAGGTCGAACCCTGAATAGTTCGGGCAAGTATGGACACAACATTCAAGCTTGATACAGCTCTGAATTTGGATTGTGATTAAATATTTGACACAGCATAGGTTTCTGACACAGAATGAATGTGGTCTAAGAACTTAAAAATTTTAAATTGGACATTCACCTATTATGGTCCAATATCCAAAATCTAAATACATGGTAAGATTCAGCATATCAAAGAACCCCAAGAATTCAATTTTTGATGAAATCAAACAAAGTTTAATTTGGACCCTTTTGACCTCAATGTGGACAAAGTTGATAACGGGGCCCAAAAATCAAAAATCTAAATAATGGTTAGATTCAGCATATCAAAGAACCCCATATATTCAATTTTGTTGAAATCAAACAAAGTTTAATTTTGGACCCTGATTTGGACCAACTTGAAAACTGGGCCCATAATCAAAATCTAAATACATGTTAAGATTCAGCATATCAAAGAACCCTAAGAATTCAATTTTTGTTAAAATCAAACTAAGTTTAATTTTGGACCCTTTGGACCTTAATGTAGACCAATTTGAAAACGGGACCAAAAATTAAGAATCTAAATACACGGTTAGAATCAGCATATCAAAGAACCCCAATAATTCAATTTTTGATGAAATCAAACAAAGTTTAATTTTGGACCCTTTTGACCTAAATGTGGACAAAGTTGATAACGGGGCCCAAAAATCAAAAATCTAAATACATGGTTAGATTCACATATCAAAGAACCCCATATATTCAATTTTTGTTGAAATCAAACAAAGTTTAATTTTGGACCCCGATTTGGACAACTTGAAAACTGGGCCCATAATCAAAAATCTAAATACATGTTTAGATTCAGCATATCAAAGAACCCTAAGAATTCAATTTTTGTTAAAATCAAACTAAGTTTAATTTTGGACCCTTTTGACCTCAATGTCGACAAAGTTGATAACGGGGCCCAAAATCAAACATCTAAATACATGGTTAGATTCAGCATATCAAAGAACCCCATATATTCAATTTTTGTTGAAATCAAACAAAGTTTAATTTTGGACCAACTTGAAAACTGGGCCCATAATCAAAAATCTAAATACATGTTTAGATTCAGCATATCAAAGAACCCTAAGAATTCAATTTTTGTTGAAATCAAATAAAGTTTAATTTTGGACCCCGATTTGGACCAACTTGAAAACTGGGCCCATAATAAAAAATCTAAATACATGTTAAGATTCAGCATATCAAAGAACCCTAAGAATTCAATTTTTGTTAAAATCAAACTAAGTTTAATTTTGGACCCTTTGGACCTTAATGTAGACCAATTTGAAAACGGGACCAAAAATTAAGAATCTAAATACACGGTTAGATTCGGCATATCAAAGAACCCCAATAATTCAATTTTTGATGAAATCAAACAAAGTTTAATTTTGGACCCTTTTGACCTCAATGTGGACAAAGTTGATAACGGGGCCCAAAAATCAAACATCTAAATACATGGTTAGATTCAGCATATCAAAGAACCCCATATATTCAATTTTTGTTGAAATCAAACAAAGTTTAATTTTGAACCCCGATTTGGACCAACTTGAAAACTGGGCCCATAATCAAAAATCTGAATACATGTTTAGATTCAGCATATCAAAGAACCCTAAGAATTCAATTTTTGTTAAAATCAAACTAAGTTTAATTTTGGACCCTTTGGACCTCAATGTGGACCAATTTAAAAACGGGGCCCAAAATCCAAAAACTTAATACATGGTTAGATTCAGCAAATCAAAGAACCCCAAGAGTTCAAGAATAAAACCCCACTGAAATTGGTCAAGAAATAAATAATTTATACAAAGTATCTTCTTTTGCACAATACTGTGCAATTGAATATTTCCTGCTATTGCGCAATACTGTACAATTGACAATTTCTTGCTATTGCGCAATATTGTGCTATTGGATATTTCTTGCTATTGCGCAATACTGTGCAATTGAAGATTTCTTGGTATTGCGCAATTCTGTGCAATTGAAAATTTCTTGCTATTGCACAATACTTATTATATAATAATTTACACATCCTGTTTGGTGTGTATCTCCTGCCATATCATTATATTTGCTTTTAAATATAAATCAAAAATAACCAACTTAAAATGGAAAATTTTAAAGAAAAAAGGAAAAAGGGAAAAAAATCCCCCAAATTTTTGAACCCCTTATGATTCATCACCCCAAACTCAATCCCAGCCTTCCCTTTGAGGTATGGTACCTTGCAGTACAATTTCAGAGAGATCCATACACTTGAACATAAGTTATTGTCTGGAAACTAGAAAATGCTTATTTTTGGCCCTTTTGGCCCCTAATTCCTAAACGTTTCAGGCAATTACCCCAAACTCAATTCCAGCTTTCCTTTGAGATATGGAACCTTGTAGTACAATTTCAGAAAGATCCATACACTTACACACAAGTTATTGTCATGAAACTAGAAAATGCTTGTTTTTTGCCCCTTTTTTGGCCCCTAATTCCTAAAATTTTGAGGCAATTACCCCCAAAAATCAATCCCAGCATTCCCTTTGTGATATGGAACCTTGTGGTACAAAGTCAGAGAGATCCATACACTAACACACAAGTTATGTCTGGAAGTTACAAAAATGCTTAATTTTGGCCCCTTTTTGGCCCCTAATTCCTTAACTGTTGGTACCATAACCCCCAAAATCAATCCCAACCTTCCTTTTGTGATATTGAACCTTATGGTAAAATTTCATAGAGATCCATTCACTTAAACTAAAGTTAGAGTGCGAAAACCAATGCGTCTTCGGACGACGACGCCGGACGACGACGACGCCAACGTCATACCAATATACGACCACAAAATTTTTTTGCGGTCGTATAAAAAATATCGCTTGACAATGTTAATTTTTATAATCATATAGAAAAAATCTCAAAATTTATTCATCAAAGTAGAAAAATATCAAATAACAAGACAAAAGCAATATGCTTCAGTAAAACAACATCAATGATCAAGAAATAGATCGATTACCAAACAACAAAAAATAAGTATGAGGACCCATATTTCAATAATATACTGCGATTTTTTTCTCATCGATCTGGGAATGGAAATCAGAAGTGGCAAAGGACAAATAGCAACGGACGCTCGGTATTTCCATGTCCCCCGCAATGCGTTATCCTGTTGCAGGGGACAATAATCTCAAATTTACAATTGGCCTACCAAAAGTGTTTTTTTGTGGGAAAAAGAGGGGGGAGGGCAAACATCAATCCATAATTTATCAATTATTTCGTTTTATCTCTTCTTTAACTTTTAACCTTTGCACAGGCTCACAGTGAAGAAAATATAAGTCATCATATAATCTCTCAGGTTTATGTAAGCTAGCATCGAACAATAATTTGCAAAATTGGCTTCTAGATTCTTTAGTTTAAAGTCGTTTGTTTTGATTGGTTTCTATCTCATTGGTGTATACTCTATGACCATGAATACCATTTTCATTGTGTCTCAAAACTGTTTTAGAAGCATACATGTTTACAGTAAAATACATCTTCATTCCAAAATTTATTAAGAAATCAGGGCAAGTAACTTTCTTCCGGACAAGTAAAATTTACAATTTCACTTGCCTGGGGACAAGTGGTCAAAAAAATATTTCCACACCCCTCCTTAGTAGCAAAATACCCAAATTTTCAGTGAAACAAATATTGTTAACTTCCTCTGAGACATCTGCAACATCTCAATTGTCAATGACATCACAATTTCATAATAATGTAACATAGGTAAATGATAAAATAGGTCCTGTTAGTATGAACTATATTTAATTAAATTTCCATCAGAATAAATGAAATAACCAGAAAGATTACTCTTGAAATTCAAATATGGAAAACATACAACTGATGGCCAAACATTGATAATTCACTTTTCAGCAATGTGTTTCTGTGTTCTATAAAAATCAAAATATTCAAATTTCTATTGTATAATTATTGAATAGTTTACTTACGCCACTTGAGATCAATTTCTGGAAAATCGTCGAAGTTTGATGTATCATCTATACTTTTAACATCTACTGGAATGGCTGCTGGTCTCTCCCTGTATTATATACGAATAAATCGACAAGTCATATGGAGACACTTCATTGTTAAATGGCATTAAAAAAAAATTTGTTATGATGATGAACAGCTCCTTAACATTAAAACTCTGTCGCAGATAAAAAATATTATCAACTTCCTATTTAATTTCAACGTTAACTGTAACTTTTCCAGATATATCATAGTCTTCTGGTTTTTTTTTTTCCAATAACAATTAAGAAATAAGATTTTTTCATCTTAACATTCCATTGTATTATTTTTTTAGCCTTTTACTACTGCAGTTTTTGTCTGTTAAAACTTTCTTAGTTTTTCTCAGCTTTGAAAAAAATAAATTTCACCGATTTCATCAGAATGGAAAACAAAATACTTAGCAGTTAGAAATAACCCAAAAAATATCTACATTGTTTTCCTTTATAGTAGGCTAGAACGGTGCAAAAACGAAAAGCTAATCTGTTTCCCCATGTCATTTATTATTCAACCCATTTGGAAGGTGAGGGAATGTGAAAAAGTATTGTCAAATTTGATTGTGTGCAATTCCTTTAATTGTAGGAGTTAAGAAAAATAGTAATTGTTAATTTTAAAATACACATTACATTATTTTTTTTAAACGTGTGAAGTCAATAAAACAATACACACCTGATATGTTCCCAATCAACTCCTTTAAGAAATACATGTGATTTAATTTCATCTATACTATTAGCACCTATTCTATGTTCTGGATCACAGCAAAATCTGAAAACAGTTTTGTACATTATAAAGATTTTTCATGAATACCCAAAATAATTTATATATCACTATATATGTACATGCAAAAGTACTACAGGCGAAATAAATGTCTAGTGTTACAATGGCCATCATACATAAAGAGAAAGTTTAATTCAAGCAAATGATAATAGATAGATGACATCTTAATACTTTAAACTGATTTTTAAAAGAATTGCTCATATCTGGGTTGCTGTCTCACTGACAAATACCAAACATATCCTTCTATTTGTATGTATTGCAAAGCTTGAGATATTGAATGTGTGGATTCTAATACTAACAAATAACTTGCAGATATACCCTCATACCAGTACTGGTATACAATAATAGGTATTCTCACATCCACATAGTATATCAAAGATACTTTACAGGAATGTGAGAAATAGCCTTTTATTCCAAGTATAAAACAGTAAAATGAAAAAATTACACTCCTAAACTTTCATTTAATTTCTAATTTCACAGATGAAATAAGTGCAGAACACATTTGCCATTCTGTCATCTAGTTGCAATTGTGATTAAAAAATAATTGCTGAGGTTTACTTTAGTTACAACTGTGATGTCAAACTAGTCACTTTATTTTATTGTACATTTATTCATGGACCATAGAAACATCCTCATGTGACCATGTCTACAGAGCAAGGGTCCAGAAATTTGATTGTGATATTTTTCAAGTGATATGATAAAGTATTGCCAAATTTGAACTAAAATAGGTCATTCTCATGAACATTCTAGCTAAATTAAAAAAGAGCACAATGTCCTCCAATTTAAGTATCCCACTTATACCTTCTCTTATGTATCCTTGAAAATTACCTTTGAATGAGTTCCCTAGCTTCATTAGATATAGGCATTTCTGGAGGGAAAATTAATGTTTCTCTCCAGTTCATCACCTTCCTGTATGTTTCTTGTGGATTTTCTGAACAAAATGGTGGGTAACCTACAAGAAATATGTTTTGTTAAAAAGTATTACATTTGAACCTCATTAAGTCGAAGGGACCAGACAAAAGTATTCGACTTATCCAAGGTTAGACTCATCAGAGGTTGAGTGTGTCGTCAGAAATTTGGAATGCATGAAATACGGCATAAAATTTGTGTAAACTAGATATTTTGAACAGTTTGTCTTTCTACGATATGACAATTCATGATTGTGTATTCAGTCTCCATATGATTGGTCCATCATAAGAATCAAATATGGAAGTACAGGTACAAAACATTCACAAATAAAATCAATACACAAATATTAACAATCGTCAGTCACTATAAATTATGGAATTTTGACATTTTGCAGTTTCCATGGTAACGGCAGCCATTTTGAAAATTCCAAAGTAAGATGGCACATCTACACATGACAGGTCACATTACTGTCAAGTTTCATAAAGATTGGACCAAATCTAGATTTTTCGCATTTTTGTTGTTTCCATGGCAACGGCGGCCATTTTGGAAATTCCAAAGTCAAATTCCAAATCTACATACACTCGTTAACATCTCTGTAAAATTTCATTAAATTTGAAGCATTTTAAAAAAAATTTCACATTTTTGCTGTTTCCATGGTAACGGCGGAAATTTTAAAAATTCCAAAGTCGAATTACAGCTAGATATGGTGCTACCTGTAATAACCTATCATTATATAACATAAAAAGTACATAGGAATAATTAATTAATACTATCACATGACTAATCACATGACTATTGTTCTAGAATGTTCCATGAAAATTCACCCCTAAAATAATGCCAAGATGACCCCGGCTGAAATAAAAATGTGGAATGGACACCTGGACATCGGTCTCTTCTATTACACAAAACTTAAAGGTTCTACCAGTAGCGAATCAATAGTCGAAAATGACCCCACCCATGTTCCGGCCCCAAATAGTGCCAAGTTGACCCCATTTGAAATAAAAATAGTGAATGCACCCCTAGGATACTACCCCAACATCATACCAAATATAAAGTTTCCATCATTTAAGGCTTGGAAGAAAATGGTCGGACAAATTAGGGTTAAGAAGAACTAGAGGCTCTCAAGAGCCTGTGTCGCTCACCTGTATTTACTGATGCTTTGGAAATCATGTAAAATAAGGTTAAAATCATAATTAATAGTATTAGATATTAGATATTATAATAATATCTAAGATAATAACAAAAACTGCAAAATTTTGTAAAATTACTAACTCAAGGGCAGCAACCCAACAAAGGGTTGTCGGATTCGTCTGAAAATTTCAGGGCAGATAAATCTAAATCTGATGAACATTTTTGCCACCAGTCAGATTTGCTCTAAATGCTTTAGTTTCAGAGATATAAACCAAAACTGCATTTTACCCTATGTTCTATTTTTAACCAAGTTGGCCATGATGGTTGGAAGGCGGGTCATCGAACAAATTTTTAAACTAGATACCCTAATAATGATTATGGCCAAGTATGGTTAAATTTGTCTCCGTAGTTTCAGAGAAGAAGATTTTGTAAAGATTACAAAATTAACGAAAAATTGTTAAAATTGACTATTAAGGGCAATAACTCCTAAAGGGGTCGACTGACAATTTTGGTCATGACAACTTATTTGTAGATCTTACTTTGCTGAACATTATTGCTGTTTACAGTTTATCTCTATCTATAATAATATTCAAGATAATAACCGAAAACTGCAAAATTTCCTTAAAATTACCAATTCAGGGCGGCAACCCAACAACAGGTTGTCAGATTTGTCTGAAAATTTCAGAGCAGATAGATCTTGACCTGATAATTAGTTTTACCCTTGTCAGATTTGCTCTAAATGCTTGAGTTTCAGAGATATAAACCAAAACTGCATTTTACCCTATGTTCTATTTTTAACCAAGTTGGCCATGATGGTTGGAAGGCGGGTCATCGGACAAATTTTTAAACTAGATACCCTAATAATGATTATGGCCAAGTATGGTTAAATTTGTCTCAGTAGTTTCAGAGAAGAAGATTTTGTAAAGATTACAAAATTAACGAAAATTGTTAAAATTGACTATTAAGGGCAATAACTCCTAAAGGGGTCGACTGACAATTTTGGTCATGACAACTTATTTGTAGATCTTACTTTGCTGAACATTATTGCTGTTTACAGTTTATCTCTATCTATAATAATATTCAAGATAATAACCGAAAACTGCAAAATTTCCTTAAAATTACCAATTCAGGGCGGCAACCCAACAACAGGTTGTCAGATTTGTCTGAAAATTTCAGAGCAGATAGATCTTGACCTGATAATCAGTTTTACCCTGTGTCAGATTTACTCTAAATGCTTTGGTTTCAGAGATATAA
>JAASAO010000157.1:0-41312 GCA_017311375.1 Mytilus coruscus | reverse complement strand
GACTTACATAATAATTCTGGAATAATCATAATCTACAATGTGTAATTTAAATTTCTACCGTATTCTAGAAGTTTCCATTTTACAATTTTCTAGGAATTTCTAGAGTTTTCCGTGACAACTATATACATACAGACACTAAAGTTAGACTTTCAGATTAGACATTAATAAACTGGTGTTCTCAGAAGTTCTCTCAGTTGGATTGACACTTTTATTTACGTTATCTACATCATCCTAGATTGTGACTTATTGGACATAATATTCTGTTTGGATTCCCACAACAGTGAAGAGAAGAATTCCGGATAAAGAAAAGACAAAAGGATCGGACATATATTTTAACAGTTGAGTTGACATTTCAATTTGTATAATATTTGTAAACTTGCGTATAATAAATCTTGTTAAATTTTATTATTGATTTGTGTCTTTTGTTGGCTACAATTTAAAGGTGATTTCTGGCCGAAACATTATCCGTCTGTCGTAAAGTTGTTACATGATAGAGATTTCCAATAAAATGACTTTACTCGACATAACCGACCTAACTCAACGTATTTCGTCCTATTGCAATGAAAAGTGACGGAGGGGAGCATACACTAAATGCATTTTTTGCTCTTTCGACACGCATTTTTTGCTGATATAGACTAAATGTAAAAATCAACCCCAACTACTTTTTTTAATCTTTAAATATTTTGTTATTAAATTTTGAATGATTTTATTGACAAAAATATTTTAATGGAATAAGTAAGCTAGCAACTTGTAATCAAATACACCCATCATTTCTTGTCATTTCACTTGACCCATATTTCAGTTCTTCTCAAAATATGAATTTTAAAAACTACCAAGTAAAAATTTAGCATGAAAATATTAAAATAATGAAATCCGAAGCGAGAAGGTTATCTCTTTTTTTGTTTTTATAAGTTTTAACGCTTAAAAAGTAGATTCCAACACACCCGAATGTAACAAGTGTACGCGACTAACTTTTTTTTTTAAATTATTTTTCTATAATTTAATTCAAGATAATTTGACGTGAGCAGAAATTCATATCATTGATACATTTATCAAATAGTACTTTTTAGTCTTTAACTATAATAATGCATGGGACGAGGTTTTTGTCCATGTATACCTAAACGTGCATTCGCAGATACAGGGGGAGAAGGCGTACTCCCCCCTTTCGATCGCCAAATAATTTTGAAAATCTCACGTTTTCCACGTTATCTATACAAATGTTTAGTATAAAATCGTCCAAATGTTTTTCGCGTTGCTCCGCTCGGCAGTATAAATTCAATTATCGGGAACTACGCCCTATTTTCAAATATCTTGGATCCGGCCATAATCACAAATTGTATAGCACAAAAAAAAAAAAAAAAATTAAATGATTGTCGTTTGACTTTGATAAATACGTTTTAAAAACAACAATGTTTGAATATTAGACATCTCGCACTTGATTTAAAAGTTTAAGGCTTTATACTGAATTGGGATTTTTTCCTGGATTTAGAGCTCACTTAACACGGAAATGTGATACTGGCGTGTAATCTAATGGACACATATTCTTGTTTCTTATGTTTCTTTTAATATAAATATTCATTTATTAAGTTATATATAATTCCACTAACAAATAATCATGTATCTTTTACTGGTGAATTATCGTTACATTTTATAGAAACTACATATAATCTACTATACAGTTATGAACACTAATGGTCCTACCGACACTCTGTGCTTTTGACATGACACAAGATCTTGCTTTTCTAGAGTGTTTATTTATTTTTTTTACTTAATTTGTGATATGTACAAAAAAGATGTAGTATGATTGTCAATGAGACAACTCTTCACAAGAAACCAAATGACACAGCAATTAACAACTATAGGCCACCGTACGACCTTCGACAATGAGTAAAGCCCATACCAAATAGTCATCTGTAAGAGGCCACAAATGACTAATGTACAAAAAAATGAACGAAAGCACAGCAACAAACGATAACCATTGAATTACAGGCTCCTTACTTAGGACAGTCACATCCATACATAATGTGACGGGGTTAAACATGTTAACGGGCCCTCTTACCTGGGACAGTGGTGTAGCAGTACGAAATAATTGATTAATATTCTAGACTGGATAATTATTCTGTATTTATTAGTTGTAGTTGTTTTTAAGATAGTGTTCAGTAGCTGTGAATACTCTAAGATCGGTACATGGAGTTTATTTGGTAATACTAGTAATTACTGTTTTTGTGCTTCGTTTTAGTCTGACGAGTCAATCCCTTTCTTACTGTATTAATTGTGAGTAGACATGATCATTTGATAAACATACTTCTATGATCTCTATTGCTTTTAACTTGGACATTTATAAAACTTGAACTATGTAGCAAAGAGATGCATGCGTAAAATAAGTTCTCGACATAAATTGGCTAAAATATCAGATAAGGATTTAGCCTCAAGCTATAATACTTACAAGCTATAATAAATACGACGAAGATTTAGCCTCAGGCTATAAAACTTATGATGATGATGATACTGATGTATGTCTTATATCCAGCGACAAATATTACATATATATTAAGGATGATGAAATGATAATGATAAATGAATATACCTTTTTGTACATGACCAACACTTAAGAGTCGCATTTTTATATGTTAGGTAACAAATTAGTGTACCCGATACAAAGACACACTGGGGTCCAACAAAATAATTGAACCCGTAATTGAGGCTAGCCTGCTACCAGTCAATCCCATATTTAATAAAAACCTGTTAATATATTTTATGCGTTATGTGCATATATTATTATTCTAGCAACACTTGTTTTGTTTTGATAACACTTTTTGTTGCATAATTTGTTTGATTATTCTCCTTGATTCTTTGTATCAAAAAGCTTAGTTTTTATTGTAAAATGGTGTTTCACAGCTTCCATTATCCTTGTGACTTGCTATTGTATTAATATCCAGTAGGCATGCAATTATTATTCTAAATAGTATAAAATATTTTTTAACAAGTAAAGATTACCCCGTTTTGATCCAGACTTCCTTGCCACTAGCATCTATGATAAATACACTGACAAAATATTGTACCCGCACTCATATTACAATCACCCTGTCTGTCCGTCCGCCAGTCTGTCCGTTCAACAAATATTTTCAATTTTCTTTTCAAAAGCATTAGTATGCTTAGCATGCATTCTTTTTCGATTTATTTCATTTTACTCCGACATGTATATATCTGGATCCGTGTCGAGCGTCCAACTACCAAACAGAGTCCATATGGCGTGAATAACGACTACAGTGGCTCCTGCTGTCGTCAACAATAAGCAAATACTCATACCGTATTATAATTATCAGATACTAGTATATAAGGCATTGACTTTGAAAAATGTAAACAGTTCAAACAAAAATAAACAATTTACAAGAGTAAAATTAACCCAAAAATTGACAGAAAGTAACAAACGACATCCACTGAATTGAAAGCTCCTGACTTGGGAAGGCCAATATAGAATTGGCCTGATTAAACGCGTTTGCCAGCGTTCAACACTCTGGTGTAACAGCACAATATAAGAAATAAAACCGGTAAAATTCAGTTGGAAATAGCTCAACTAATCAATATTGAATTAAGCCCAAAACAATTACATTTTTATGATGAAAGACACAGAGTACCGATCTTAAAGTACCCCCAGGTACTGAAAGCTGATTCTTACATGTTAAATTACCTGAGAATATTAAACGTATTTAGTTAAATTTAAAAAAATAAGGAGATATGATATGATTGCCAATAAAAAATGAAGTAGATGAAAGCAATGATAGGCAACCGTACGGCCTTCATCAATGAGAAAAATCCATACCGTATAGTCGACTATAAAAGGAACCAACTTGAAAAATATGAAACAATTCAATTGAGAAAACTACCGGCCTGGTTTAAAACAAAACAATTTACGAAAAACAAATATAACAGATATGAACCAACGACAACAAGTGAACCACAGGCTTCTGACATGGGACAGGCACATAAAGAATGAGTGTTCAACCCCTCCCCCTAAGCCTGGGACAGTGGTGCAACAGCACGACATAAGAACAACCTGGAAAAACATTCCTTTAGAGAGCTTGGTTTACACATATATACATATTTAAAGTAATTATGAATATAAAATTTGTTTTCAGCCGTGTATCACCTTCACTGGTGATCCTATGCATGGATATGTTGTAGAGTTTAACTTTATATATAAATATATATCTCTAAGGCGAGACAAAAATTGAAACTAAAAATTTTTGCTTACCTCAATCAATATGTTATAGTTTAAGAATCCACTTCTAATTGGACTAGTAAGAGTTGTCTTAATCCAAAAACAACTATGACATTATCAAGCCTTACTAATGAAAAGTACATTTTAAAAAGAAAATTACTGTAAAGACTGAAGTGGCATTATAGTTGTCTTAAAAATGTAACAAGTATATAAATTGGCATTCTCGTCCACTTTAAATCTGAGATACTTGGGGACAGGACATTTTTTTAGCCAATTACTATGTACTATACATTGATAGTTTACTATCCACAGCGGTCAATGTTTATATGCAGATTAGTCATCTATTGCTAATCAAGTACACCTTCCAAATTACAATCTATATAACGAATTGGTGTACACATTTATTTACATATATCATTTTTAATTACAAAATTCTTTTTTTTTAATATTAGTTGACTTTCATTTGAAAGAAAAGTGTATGTCAACAATTAAAATTTAAAGAAGTACAAGACCTGTATTAATTTTTTAAAAATATACACATCCCTTTGTCGAACGTTTTCTCTGGGAAAAAATCGGAGATTGTAAATAAACAAGATTAACTGCAGAAGAAGAGAACGTTTGAAATGATGCTTAATAAAGTATGATGCAATCCCAGTTATCAACTTTAACAGAGACAAATTCTGACTAACACTTTGAATTCGATATTTCTGAATTTGCTAGAAAAATCTCTGTCCAATAATAAATACCCACGGAAATTAAATACTATAAAACATTAAGAGACGAAAGGAAAAAGGGACACCAATCTGATAACGACAAATAAAAGCATGTCAAATATTAAATAATAAAAGGTTCATTTGCAAAGTATATCGAAAAACAAAATCATAGTCAAAACCATGAAAGACAACTCAAATCAATCGTATGATAGGTAAAGATACGTGTATATACGTGGTCTTATGACAGTGAAGTTTTGGCGGGAATCTCAATAATCACGTGATATATAAAAATCATGATTCAGTGGCGGATCCAGAGGGGCGTAGAGGGCGTACGCCCCCCTCCTTTTGCTTGCACTTTTTTTTTTTTTTTTTTGTAAAATGATTAATCAGACTAGACTTCGCGAACTTTGCCATTTCCCGTGTATTTAATTTTTATGCGACAATTCTTTACTTATAAAGATATTTTTCGCTCGTATTTACTGAAATATATAATTGATTATGTCAAAGTCATGTGATTCGCTACGGTGGAGTTGACCAGTACGTCGAAAAAAACGTCACTCAGTCAATTTGAAATTCAAATTACTGTAACACATTGCTTAGGCTGAGGATGACATGCATGACGCCTTCAAAGCGACAAAGTATTGAGCAAGAACGTGTTGACTTCTATTTCATAATTCCACCCAACAGAAAGTAATACTCTATTACACTCTCATGAAAAAAAAAGTTCCACAGCAATATTATTTACCTACGAAAACATGTTTAACCCCACACGCCCCAGCCCATTAATAACATTGCTGAATAGTGATCCCCAGTCAGTAAGCTCTAGATATAGATTTCAAGTCTTGACTATTTGATTTGAGGGGGCAGTCTCAGATATTTTAGAGAAAAAATTCTGACACTGATTTCTGCCTTAAACAATAATTCTGGTCGTATCTGGATTGAAAACAATAATCTTGTCCACTTTTTTGCTATTAGAAAAAAATATTTTCAACAAAATTATTTAGCATTAAATGAACACGATGAATAAAAAACGGGTGTAATTTTTTTTGGGGGAGTTGCATGTGAATCCCATATCTGACCGGAATGTCTGTTTCGCCGAACTGATATACTGAATACTTTTTTCAAGGCCCGACTGCAACCTGCCTGCTGGGTGTGGCCTATATGTCTCCATGTGTCGACCGTCATTCACAACTTCATTGTCATTTCCGACTCATTCGTAGCCTTTGGTTGATTTGGAACCCCTCACTTCCCTTGTTGGTTGAAACATTTCAACCAAACATTTGGATAAAAATTGCTTGTTTGTCTTTCTTCGTGTCGGTCGTATTGTAAATTTCATTGAATAGCCGTATATCTTGTTTACAACATGAAATCTGTGAGGTTATGCTAACTAACCATACAACAAACGAGAATTTTCCATGTCCATTTTTTACTGACACATCCCACATCAAATATATTAATTAGTACATAGCTTTGGATCCATCCAATCATTTTATAATAGACAATTAATGGAGAGAATACAGCACCAAAAATGTCCAACCCCTACACTTAAACTATAAAATGCATTTTACACTTATTTTATGTTTTTTAGCCAAAAAAATGTCCAAAAAATTTTTCGCCTCGCTACGCTCGGCGAACTTCAGTACTACGCCCCCCCTTTCCAAAATCCTGGATCCGCCCCTGTTATTTCTTTGTTTTTCATCATCTTAGAAATACTTGATATTGATAAAATTTATCATGAATGGGTTTAATAGTTTAGGAATTCTTTGTTAAAACTTGAGCGACGTATTTAACAAAATTAGTAGGTTAGCAATAACCGGTCCCGTTACGTGCGTACGTCGAGTTAGGTACGTATGTCATTTTATTGGAAATCTCTATTAAGACGTATAGGATATAATTAAAATTTGATGTGACGGCATGGTAAGTAAAATCATCATCCTTTACGACAGACAAAAGACAGCTGATCTGCAAAATATACCTATTAGATGCCACTATGCATCATGTACTGTGTTACAACCCTAGACAAAGCCGACGAGGGAAGGCATTACTCGACTACGAAAGCTTTATAATTTATATAGCCTAGTTGGTTAGTTGGTCAAGTGGTGCGCTGAAAACAATTACCAAGATGTCTCAGACAACATCTGAGAGAACAACAAAGATTTACTAACGCAAATTTTCAAATCTAACATTGTTAGGCTAAATTTGAGACTAAGTATATATAAGTTATGGTGTTAGCCCTGTATAACCACAGGTTATCCGGTGGAGAACGTCTGTCGTAAACTTTTTACATATTTAGTAGATAGATATAAGAAGATGTGGTATGAGTGCCAATGAGACATATATATGTAAGACTCAAATCTATGGTGGTTTCCAGATCTATGCAAGATTTTAAATCTATGGCAAATATGACGTCACAAACGCCATACAAATCATAACTCTATGGCAGTTTTTTTGTTTTTTTCAAATCTATGGCAGATTTTGAAATTGAGCAGTTGTCCGGGGAAAAGAGTAAACTATAGCGTCACAATTTTAAAAATAACGGGGCACATCATTTCACTCCTAATGTTTGTTTCCGTGTATATCACTTCCTCAGTTAGGAAACATTATGGTGGCCATCACGATTTGGTTGACCATTATGGAAGGTTCATTTCACAAATCGTTATGAATATGCTCCCGTAGTCGTACTCTTATTCCGTATTTTCTAATACTGACTAATACTTACTACCGGTTTTTTCGTTACCTTTGGACATTTCGATGGTGGCCGCATTCATACCATGCTATAGATTAGGTCACTAGAAAATTTGCCATAGATTTGGATTTTTAAAACTGCCATAGATTTTGGATGGCATTACGTCATATTTACCATAGATTTGGGAATCTGTCATAGATCTGGAACCCGCCATGGATGTGAGTATATATATACAAATGTATAAAAAGGACCAACCAGCAAATTCAATATGTACCGGATCGTCTAGAATAGACGATACTGCGCAGATAAGGAAAACATTATAAAAGTCCAAAGATTTGCGCAACAGAATTACAATGTAGTACCGTATTTATCTTATATTAGTACCGTTGCGCAAATCTTTAGATATATATTTAAAATGTCTAGATATTAGTCAATTATCGCTGAATCGTTATAAGTAACGATACCGTACACAATTATAGATAAATTATATATACGCCTAAAAAGTGTACAAACAACACCGATTTCAAAAAAAGGAAACATTTGATATAAGTATTAATAAATATTTCGGATAACAGTTATCCTTTATCAGTATGATAATGATGATGTTGAATAAATCATATATATATGGACCTTTTGAGTCTGAAATACAGATTAGGTCAAAAGGTAAACATCGAAACTAGAATAAGGTGATATTACGCTGACGGTTATCCCAACACCCAAGACTAAGAAAGTCTTCTCTTTAAAAAACCTAACTTGGTCCGAGGACACAGTTATCGTCCTTAGATTTTCGACAAATATAGTCCCTAGTGTGGACAGTGTATAACTTGCAAATTTTGTTCATACACTTTCAAAATTTATTTCTTTATATTTTATGCATGAAATATTAAGTAAAGGGATGAAATTACATGTTAAAAAAAATTGGGTGCTGAATCTTTATGTTAAGTAGTGATTTGGTCCAGTTCAAAAAGGTCAAAAACTAGTATGTCTGAAGCTGTCAAACTGAATTTTAGACCCCCTTAACATAAAATTGTCAATATTTTGAGTTAGAGCTGGTAGACTTTTCTATAATTTTGATATTATTTGTCCCAATAGTAGTACACTACACTGTAAAAATCTTTTTGAGATAGAGCAGGTGCGATTTTTTTAATTTGAATTTATTGTCTAAAAGAAATGCACTACGAAATAACTGTGTAATCGGGCCACTTGTGTATTATGTTTTATGATAGTAATACTATGTTCAAATCAAAAACATTTTGATAATAAAACATTTACTTTCATAAAGAAAGAAAACACAAATCAAAATAAAAAATTACAAGACAATTTAGGAGCATATCTTCAAATGCCAAAATAAGCCAAAATCAAACAACATCTCTTGGGCCACACCAATTTGATTAATAGTTCTTTGGATTTTCCCGCTCCTGTTTTGGAGAAATTGACTTTTCAATAAAAAAAAATAATTACCGCTTCCGCCAATTTTTGGGCCGCATGCCGCTCCAAATTTAGTTTCTCCTTGAACATTTTTTTTCACATAGATGTTTTTCTTGTGCATATATTGCTCTGATCGATTCAAACGCACGTGTGATAAATCGAATTGTAAATAAAAGGTCAAAAATCGGGATGCCAACATGTAGTTGTGTCAGCTCTTTGCCGTGGACAAGTAGTTACTGAACACACAGTTATCCGAAATGGATCTCGTTTTATCTATGATGACCTGTTCTAGGAGACGAATATTAAAAATCTGTCTGTAGATGACCACGATCACATCAATGTTCGTTAGAATCATCGTCATCCCCGATTATTGTTTCAACAGACATAATAGACCTGAAAAATTATCTGAATAAGTACGTTACAGGGCCTGGATATGGCATCAATGACAACGGAAGAGAGGCGTTGGAAAATTAGTCCAACGATGTGAGAGCCACTGAAGTTTTAAAGCTCTAAATTGTCTTGGCACACACAAGATTGTTTGGTAGTCTATTCCAATAAAAAATTGTTCTTACAAAGAATGACTGTTTATATTGTCAAGGATTTGTATAGTCTTACTTTACAAATCCTTGATATTGTTCAGATTTGCTAGGTGGAATTTTGAAACACCGGCTGCTGTTTTGTACACATTTATCTACAATGTTTGTTGTTTTATAGACCTATCTATCTTGGATGAAATTAATATTAAATTCCAAAGAATTTAAAAAAAATCACAGATTTATATTATTTTGATGAAACCCCATATCCCCTTGTTAGTCTATTGGCATGCAAGCAGAACTCTTTTGTAAAAATTTAAGAGTTCCAACGTTCGAGACCAAAGTGGTGGACACTGGTATTGTGATTGGCATGCTCATAATAATTATAGGGATGTGTACTTGGTTCAACCACTTCTAGTCAATCTAAAGAGTTTAAAATATGCATTGCAGCTTTAAGGAGCAAAAGGAAAGAGTATTTTGTTGTCAGAATAATGCATGTGAATGTGGTGACGGGTATTTTAAGGGAATATTTTAATACATTGAGATCTACATGCATAGCAATATAACTATTTTACTCATGATGTTGTTGAAATATTCCCCTCACTTATTATGTTGATACTTAGTATGGATAAATAGTTCAAAGTGGATATCAAGCAGCCAATAAACAATCATTACCATATATATTGATATAATGAAAACAACTATATCAACAAATATTTAATATTTTTCAGGGACATTTTTTTGGATGCATACACATATTTAAATTTAATTCAACATATGTCATTTACCTAACTAACATAATTCCTCTTGTTAAACTGCATCTACTATGCTTCCTTAATATATACACATGTATGAATTTTAATGAAAATTCACGTAGGCAAAGCTTATTTGACGAAAATAATCAAAATTAACTAAATCACAGCCAGACGAGAAAGTTGGGTATGGTTCATGCGCCAATCAATCAAATTATATGCATTAGAGCATGTTTCTTCTCCTTTTTCTATGAAGTAACCCAGTTTTAACATGTACATAAATTCTAAATCGCACAATTTAAAAAAAAAATTATACCGCTCGCTTCACTTGTAGAGCACTCGCCTCATAAAAACTCATTTTCAAGAAAAAAATACAATAAAAAAAATTTCGCTCGCTCGCCCCAAATTTTTTGGAGCTTTTGTCCGAAGAACTACAAATCAAATTGGTGTGGCCATAATATAATATTGTTTTACTAGTTTTATTTCACCTTGAAGATTAGACAAATAGGGATACTCCTTTGATTTTTTATTTCATGTCAGTCAGGTTGCTTTATATGAAACTTGAAACCACTTCTCTGCCATATTGTTATTTTATATTAACTCTGCCCTTGACCATGTTGACCCATGTAATTGATGTTCATTCTTTAACCATATGTCATAGTCAGTTAGTTTTTGATTTTGCACTCCCACACCATCTTTCAGGTCAAATGTCTGTCTCCATTTAAGTTAATGATACTGAACCATCATGGTATTAAACACAATTTCATTAGTGATAATGCTGTTCTCGTAGGTCACCATATATTCAACTTGGGTAGCATTCCAGTTATTGAAATTTGTGTCAGATTAGAACAATGATCTAGACCTTTAGGAATGGATCTTATAATTTAATATGGAGCCATAGTATGGGACCCCTACATGGTAACAAAAATAAACAAGCTTGAAAGGATACATCAAGCGGCAAAATTTATCACCAGAGATTACAAGTCAAGAGGGGATGGACGGGATACGTCTCCAAAATGCTTGACAAACTGGAACTACAACAAGATCTCCTGACAAGACGAACAAGGTGTTATCCAGAAGTTAATAATTTATGTAGAAAGTAGTTGAGGGCTGATTCCCGCTATTGAACCATACTGTCATTCTATAATATTATTACGTAAGTATTTCTGTATTTGCCTTGTTATTGGTCCGAGGCTTGGTGTATTGGCCTTCGGCTTCACCTCAGGCCAATACAGCTGGCCGAGGACCAATAACAAGGCCAATACAGAAATACACGTAATAGTATCTTTATTAATTACTAGTAACTACCGTGTTACAATATTTTTTTTATTTCATTTCACAAGAGATAAACATTTTTACCTTGAAGTGGAACTATCCAAATCTCAGTTTCTTTTTATAAGATGCAATATCTATAAATGATCTGGTGCCGTTTCCATGTATCTTCAGCCTTTTCTCATCTGATGAATTTTTCTACCCTTTCCAGTCACTATAAAGTGATACAACTTTAATTTAGACACAACACATAAATAGTAATTGGAAAGAGGGACGAAAGATACCAGAGGGACAGTCAAACTCATAGATCGAAAACAAACTGACAACGCTATGGCCAAAAATAAAAAGACAAACAGACAAATAATAGTACAGATGACACAACATAGAAAACTAAAGACTAAGCAACACGAACCCCACCAAAAACTGGGGGTGATCTTAGGTGCTCCGGAAGGGTAAGCAGATCCTGCTCCACATGTGGCACCCATCGTGTTGCTTATGTTATTACAAATCCAGTAAATAGTCTAATTCGGTAAGTCACAGTCGTGAAAAGGGAAGGGTATTGTAGTTACGACATAAGGAACATATCCGATATCATCTGTGAAACGGTTATTCCATAACGGTCAACCAACTCGTGATGGCGTCCGTAAAATTTACGAAGGGATGATTTCAACTTCACCATTTGGAACTCTTGGTTTAATAGCTTCCTTGTGAGCAGCAATCCTCTATCAAGGAAATCATGATAGGAAACACAAGCCCGGGAATATTGTATCAATTGGGAGATATATACTCCATATGCAGGCGCTGCTGGAATGTTGCTACATAGAAATGGAAAGTTCACAATTGGGAAGCTGAAATCATCTCTTTTGTCGTAAAGTTTTGTTTTCAACCGACCCTCATTGTCAATTTCTAGATGTATGTCAAGATATGAGGCAGACTTAACTGTATCTGTAGTATCCTTTATCTCTAGTTCGATGGGATAGATTCGTTCAACATAGTCACCAAATTTTGTATTATTTAGTGAGAGAACATCATCTATATAGCGGAACGTAGAGTTAAAGGATATTGCTAACTTCTTATCTTTCTTCCTAAGAAGTTCCTGTATGAAGTCAGCCTCATAATAATAAAGAAACAAGTCGGCAAGAAGAGGGGCACAATTGGTTCCCATTGGAAAGGTACTGCCAGTGCATGTGTAATGCAAATATATTTAAAAACAAAAAAATAATGTAAGAGTTGAAATTGATACAACTATCCATAAGCCAAATGACCAAAGAACGAAGATTTGCACAATTACAGAATGCATATGTCTGGTTCGGGTTAAAAAATAAAAGACCGCGCGTTTACAAAACATTAGAAGCGAAAGTAAACAGTGAAAATCGATTTGTACCATCGACATCGTGAAATATTATGAGGTCGTCAAGAAATGAACTTTGTAATAATTTACTCGTTCCCCAAACCTGAAATAATTCCATCGCTTTCAAAATGCTTTTTAAATGAATGGGACCGTCTTTAGTCTAAAATATGTGCCATACTGAACGTTTCAGCTTGTTTATGGTGAGTAAATAAAAACTGCATGCGTCTTATAAACAACTGTTTACTTTCAGCTTGTGTTTATCGTGACTTACGATCTAAAAACTAGAGACGTTCCGAAATCCTGTTATGGCCGGATCAGAAATCGGCCAATACAGAAAATAAATCTATATTGGCCGAGTTGACACCTTATATTGCATAGGCAGTTTTCATCATATTAAGTACAATAACAGTGTAGTTAATTAATAATGATACAGTTACTAACCCGAATAATTCAGTCGTTATATTCCACTGCTCTACGATGGCGAGTGGGAGAGTCGATCACGGGAGGGACTGAATTATTCGGGTTATACAGTTACAGACTCTGCTGCTGTAACTTTGTAAACAAAGATTCATACGCACCACGTGGGTATAACCGTATTACTAATTTCCGATTATTAAAATCTTCGTAAATCTGGATATAGACCAGAATCTATCCAATGGATATCAAAATGATTCCGATTATTACCTTCTTTAATGATTGTAAAGTTGAAATGGCATGAAAGGCTGACATTATTTAGAACTATTTTGTCTTGCGATTGCTGATCATTGGAGTGTAAAAAAGTCCAACACCATAACAAAACGTATCTATTTATACATACCGATTGTTTGCGATTGTAAGACATGTGGATAAAAGTGAAAGCTCGAATAAATATGAAAAATACAACAAAGGGATAGCTCCAAATACCATTTAATAGTAAAAACATATGGACAGGTCAAGATATTTTTTTGGTAAATAAAATAAAGTATGTAAACTGGTTCCCGTCCGACTACAACACTTTGTTTGAGTGTAGCGTAATACAAACAGATTCCAGTTAGTATGTAAAATAGTAAATATGAAACCGAGTGCGGAAGGCGGAGAAATATAATCGACTTCCGTAAGTTCTGGTCAATGGTATCGGAAACATGCCGCTGATAGCGTCATTTTCCAAAAATGCATACAAATTTCATAAAAGTCTTAAGTACTGTCAAATTAATTATACTTCAAAAAGAAGTATACAGGAAACTACTTCAACTAATGTAATACCTATACACATTCATTTAGAACTATCTATAGTTTTTTCTATAACCAAAGAAAATTAACAAGAATCTACTGTGACAGCATAAAACTAGCTTCAATTATAAGCCTGGTATGTTTGATGAGTTAAGTCTGTCAATCTAATATAAGCATTAAAACAATGACACAATCCCAGGGTAACTGAAGCAAGACAAATGGACAATCTCACGGTCTCCTTGAAATTAAAATCAAGGAATTTGGTAGTACGAAGGACAGAAAGCTCCTGGACAGATAGCAATTACTGTATGGATATATACTGAGTATGTAAAGATCTTGGGAGATTTTCTGTCATACATATCTCATTCATAGTTTGGATTGCTAATTGATCTGTGGGATTTTCTTCATTAAAACATATTCAATTCATAAAGTTTATGTGGTGTACCAAAGAAAATTTGGTTGACTTGTAAATTGTAGGTTATTTGGCTTAAACAAATTCTAAGTGGACGGACCCTGCGAATTTGACATAAACACTTTTTACAATACTTGAGTTACTACGCGATTCAATTCTTTTTTAGTACAAAGTACTCAAATCCTTGCTTAAATACTGCCTGGATGCTCAGAAGCAATAGTATACAAAATATCAATGGCCTGTCTTATAAAACATTTCATCATATAAACCAAATCATGAAATTTAATATGAAAGATTTGAAGTCTTTGTACCATGACTGAAGGGCAAGGCCTCATAAACTGCATGCAAGCTGACTGAAATCGTTCACTGAATATCAATGATGCATCATTAGAACTTATTCAATAAACAGCTGCGCCATGAGCGCATGATACGCCCGTCGTTTTATGCAATAATCATAAATAGTTTCTGAGATACAGCGTGACATGTGAAAACACACCTTTTTTTAACAAAAAACTCAATAACTCTTAAATAAAACTTTGAATCATCACCAAAAAGTATACAGATCTTGAGATTAGTATAAATAAGAAGTGTGTAAAGATTTAAGCAATAATCATATATTGTTTTTGAGATACAGTGCAACATGTGAAAACACACCTTTTTTAACAAAAAACTCAATAACTCTTAAATAAAATTTTGAATCATCACCAAAAAGTATGCAGATCTTGATATTAATATCACTAAGAAGTGTGTAAAGTCTTAAGCAATAATCATAAATTGTTTTTGAGATACAGCGCGACATGTGAACCCCCTTTTTTACAAAAACTCAATATCTCTAAAATAAAATTTTGAATCAAAATCAAAAAGTATACAGATCTTTAGATTAATATAACTAATAAGTGTGTAAATTTTAAGCAATAATCATAAATTGTTTTTGAGATATGGTGCGACATGTAAAACCCCATCCCTTTTTACAAAATACTCAATAACTCAAAAAGAAAATTTTGAATCATCACCAAAAATTATACAGATCTTAAGGTTAATATAACTAACAAGTGTGTAAAGTTTTAAGCAATTATCATAAATGGTTTTTGAGATACGGCGCGACATGCGAAAAAACACACACCCCTGTTTTAGTTACAAAGTCCCGTAACTCAAAAAATTTTAATCTTATTTTCACCAAAAAGTATACAGATTGTTTGACCATCATAAGGAACAACTGCATTAAGTTTCATGAAATTTGGATGAGTCGTTCTCAAGTTATGGTGCGACATGTTTACGCCGGACAGACAAACGGACAGCACCCCTGTTTTAGTTACAAAGTCCCGTAACTCAAAAAGTTTTAATCTTATTTTCACCAAAAAGTATACAGATCGTTTGACCATCATAAGGAACAACTGCATTAAGTTTCATGAAATTTGGATGAGTCGTTCTCAAGTTACGGTGAGACAAGTTTACACTGGACAGACAGACGGACGCCGGACATTTGTATACCATAATACGTCCCGTCAAAATTTTGACGGGCGTATAAAAATGGATGATGGGAACTTCTCACAACTATCACCTATGCCTTGTTTTGTACCATCTGTTGCAGACAAGATAAAAACATGTGACAATTCATTTCACTGTAATCAAATGAGAACTACTAGGTAACAGTATACATAAGAATATTCATAGATAAAGAAAGCCTGCTTGAGAAAATATCTGTTCAAAGATTTATCATGTTTATACCTTACAATTATAAATTACTATCCAATTTTTCAAACAAAGAATAAAAATATGAAACATATTTCTAGATTCGTATAAGCAAACTAAATCTTTAATATCAAAAACATTAAAATATATATTTACTAACATGCTTAATGTATATACCAAAATAAAAGTTTTTAAAAATATACATATAAATTATTCTAAAAATAATAAATTAGCAACATTTATAATGTAACAATGAAATATGCAATCACACCTAAATCAATGATGTATATCAACAATCTATAGTTTTAAAATTATGATATAAAAAGATTTAAAAGCATTAAAATGATATATATCTGTATATATGTTATATTATAACTGATCAACAACACTGCTATTTATTCAAATGCTTGCAAACAACTGTAAGTTTTTAATATTTTTTGTTTGTTATAAGATAGGAATTTTCTGTAAAAAATAATACTCAAACTATTTAGTTTTTCTCACAACGCTTTAAATGGAGAAAGATACCTATACTATTCTGACCTAAACAATTATATTTATGCATTTGCCACTTTCCCCCAAAAATGTGTTCAAGCAAAAATATCTCCAAAAACTTAACAATATAAAATAATTAACAGATTGAACCGGGTATTTCACTATTTATCTGTATTATTCATAAAAATATGCATACTTTTCATACAGGTACCCTCACTTTAATTATGAAGGCAGCAGTGCTTTTGTTTCACAAAATTATTTGGTATTACAAAAAAAGTCTTGATTGTTTGTTCACTGACTTACTGATGTATAACTAGGTTTTCCTTTATATTCCTGAAACCACAATAGGTTAAACATGGAAAAGGTTTTCATACATGTTTTAAACAAAGAAATTATATATATAGAGGCTCTAAAGAGCCTGTGTCACTCATCTAGGTCTATGTGCATCTTCAACAATGGATACTCTCCATCTTTGTGGACTAGAATAGAATTCATGACAAAAATCTCTTCTTTGTTGATCTAATTTTGCTGATCATTTTTGCTTATCTAAATTTCTATCTATCTAATATTGTTTTGTTGATAGTAGACAACAATGCCAAAAATTGATATAAATCATTATCAAAGTGAACAACTCCAATAAGGGGTCAACAGACAATTCAAACCATGTTGACTTATTTGTAGATCTTTTCTTGCCTATCATTTTTGCATATTTAAGTTTCTATCTATCTATTATAGTTTTTCAGATATAAGGCAAAAACGTAAAAAAATGGTCAGAACCATCATTAATGGGCAATAACTCTAATAAGAGGTCTTCAGACGATTTCAACTATTCAATTTATTTGTAGATCTTGTCTTGCTGATCATTTTTGCCAATTTTAAAAGTTTCTATCTATCTATTATACTTTTTCATATATTAGGCAAAAACAGAAAAAAAATAGTAAAAATTGTCATTAAAGGGCAATAACTCCAATAAGAGGTCATCAGACGATTTTAACCAGGATGACTTATTTTGTAGAACTTATCTTGCTGATCATTTTTGCCATATAAAGTTTCTCTGTATCTATTATAATTTTCACGATTATAGACAAAAATTTAAAAAGTTGGTAAAATTTGTCATTTAAGGGCAATAACTCCTATAAAAAGTCGACTGACAGTTTCGAACAATAGGTAGATCTCATCAAAAAGCCATTCCAAACATTGTTTCTATTTTTAGCCATGTTGGCCATCTTGGTTGGTAGACAGGGTCATCGGACACATTTTTCAACTAGATACCCTAATATTGATTATGGCCAAGTTTGGTAAAAATTTGGATAAGTAGTTTCAGAGGAGAATTATAAGATTTTTGTAAAAGTTAATGACAACAATGCCGGACGGCAAGTGATGAGACAAATTCATTTGGCCCTATGGGCCAGGTGAGCTAAAAAAGAATAAACCCTGTAATTTTCACCTGCCAATCAATTTACATTTGGAGAGTATTGTATTTGCTCCAATATGATTACAATCAAAATTGTCTTCTGCAACAAAACAAAATTTCCTGTATTATAATAATACAGATATGTGGTATGATAGAAAATGAGACAACTAGCATTCAGCTGGAATACATTTGCCCCAATAACTGTTTAAAAAATTTATTAATTGCACCATTGTATATTTTGTTTATGGTTTTGATTAATCCATTATAAATGTAACTACAATAGTGCCATATTTACCTGTATATCATTTTCCTATACAAATGTAGCAGATATAAATTAACCTTTAACTGTCATTGTCTGTAAACTCATCAAAACTTAAAGAACTCTCACAAATAAACAAATTGTTAATTTATAGAATATCTTTGCACAAGTTAGGATGTCTGACATTTCATTCAATAAAAATTTTTTTTTTAACTTTACATGTAAAAGGTCACAAGGTCAATCAGGCATTCATAAATGGAAATGGTGAAGCAAGATGGAAATGTATGTTAAAATCCTGTTCTGCAAGTTTATAACTAATGAGTCATGTACCATTAATTTGAAATATACATGAAACAAATCATCAAAAACTAGAAAATAGACTTTGATTACAGTATGTAAAAGAAAAGCAGTTGATGTCTAATCTGTGCAACATTCTAAGCTCATCAATTTCCATCAAAGACCAAAAGACAAAAGGTTAGACTTATGTTAAATATTGTTCAGGGTATGGCCATAAACATTTCTTTTTAGATATAAATTAACATTTTTAAAAATGCTGATTGTCACAATTGCAAAATATTGATGTAAAACATACAAAGAAAAGGATTATGTCAGCTTTGATGCGAATCTGATTTCATTAACTCTGAATAAAAATATTGTATATATAAACTATACATGTATATGGTACTTTTATTTTTCTAGGAGTAGATTCACAAAGGGTTCATATTGGCCCTAAAATTCCGTAAAATTGAACTTCAGTAATAAAAATTAAAATCTGATGACAAAATATGTAAAAATATTTGACAAATACATATTCGACAAGATCTGACGCATTAGAACAATGATGATGAATGAACGAATATTTATTTACAAAGGCATACATGACATGCTATGGCAATACATAATATATACACAATGTGACAAAAGACTGACAGCATTGTCATTATGACGTCATAATTGTGCACTCTGATGAAGAAACCATAATTTTAACTAATTTTTGCCTAAATTTTAACAGTTTTGCTAAATACCACATAAGCCACATGCAAGGACCACCATAATTTTTGGTCAAAGGTGTGGCCAATGTTTTCAGAAGGAAACAGACCTTACAAATGCATAACAACACACATTTCAGCTATAAACTAGTAAAATTTCATACTTTTGAAGCTGGCAAAGTTGTTAAAACAAACAGTAGACAACAAAAGTGTCTTGTTTATCTAATTAATAAGATCTTAAATGTAGGTTTTAACATATGGTATTACATAGTTTGATTTTCAGGATTAATTTAAGGCCTTTGTGGTCATACTCCTTTTGCAAAGAACTTTATACTATTACTATATCACTACCTAGCATTCTACTGCAACACTGAAAATAGAACAAGAATCTGGTTGTATGATTGCTTGCATAATTCCTACCAAATGAATGTACTGCGTTAATAGTATCCAACAATTCTATTGTTAACCAATGTCAATTACATAATTCATAATACAAGAAGCATATTTTCTGGATCAACCAAAATTAAATCCAAACATTAAATGAGTTATTGAAATAAGATATCTTCAAAATGATTCTATCTTGATTTATAAATGATGTTTTCAAGAATGCCATTCAAATAGCTGCCTTCAAGTCTTTCATTGTTGATTCCTGGAAAATTAACAGGATATATGTAAGTTACAACATTTCTATAACAAAAATAGATCTTTAAAATCAGTTTTTCACTAAACTATATATCCAATGATATATATTTCAAGCTAAGTTCCATAAACTTCTTATTGAAAATTGTTTACCTAAAAAGCAAAATTGCCCTTAACCAAAACAGTACAAATAATTACTTTGATAAAACTTCAGCAATAAGGCTAAATCAAATTAAATCTGAGTCCTATAAATTCTCATAATTCACTCACATTAATTGTTTTGCTGATGAATCTTTTTTATCATTTTCACCACCGCCTTTCTTCAGTCAAAATGCAGTGTTTCCTTACAAATATTTTACATTATTTAAAAATAAAAATAAATGGAGAATGTGTTCATGGGACAGAGATGATGCCCCGCTTTCATATAACGTTATAAAGGGACTCCAGAACAGTAAAAGTGACACAACCCAAATTTTGAACTTGATCTGTGTTTTGTGGTAATAAGCATTGTGTTGTGTATAAGTTTCATGATATTTGGTTGAGGCAAACTAAACGGATGGTCAATGGGTAACATTTAATGCCCCTTGGCTTTGGCATAAAATCACAAAATTATCACCAGCTCTCCTAAAATAAAAATAAAATTGATATTTTTTAACTGCTGAGTGATAAAACTTTATATGAAAGTTATCTTAGCCAACAATTTATTCCTATTAGAACTTGTGACAGGAAAATAATTAAAAAAAATTTGACTGCTTTGCTTCCATTACAGTAACTGCTCATTTTGTGATCATAATCCAAAGAACACAATGTGTTGCAATTCAAAGTATCAAAAAGGAAGTAGGTGTCTGACTGATCAGAAAAATCCAAACACATTACAACTTAGCATCACTGTCAAGCTTCTGACCAAATATGAAGTTAATATGTTCAGTAGTATCTTAGAAAAGGGTGATTGAAATGATTGTTTGATGAATGAAAGAATGAACAGATGGATGGATAGACAGACAACAGGACAAGGTGAATGCGATATACCTCCAACTCCTTGAGTGGGGGTATAATAAATTAAAAGGTTTAACTTATAATCATACACACTTTAAAACAAGATGTCCATATTGTAATCATCTTGATTTAACATTTTCTTCTGAAGTATACAGTCATAAACAAACATCTCTCCTAAAATCGGCACCTGAAATGAAAAAAAATAAAGGCCACCAAAACCTTCTACTAAATACAGGCTTTGGCTAAAATCTATACATTGGAGGTGGAAGATCAGAAGACATTTTTTAAGCTTAAATTCTATGCCTGTAAATTTTCCTGTAAAAGAGTCGCTAGGTTCCCTTTTTGGTCCCTAATATTAAGTAATTTTTAAGATGTAAAAAATATCAAGTTGATACACAAATACTATATTTTAGAAAGTTTTTGTCTAGCTTGCATTATAAAGCGTTGACAATTACACCCAAAATGGCCAGGTGAGCTGAAAAAAGACCTATTTCCTATGTATTCATTATATGATACTATGATACATTGTGATAATGGCTATCAAATCTTAATTTGAATTAGCTAGAAATAAGAGCCATCTTTGTGCCTTGGAAATCTACTCCTGCCTTCTGTTTCAAATATAAACTCTTATATTTTTGGAGACATCTAGTTGAAATTATGACTGCAATTTACAATATATAAAGAAATCTTAATGTAATATATCTCTTTCGATAATATCCTTCAGTTGTTCACATGACATTTGTCCGTCAGTTATAAATTTTCTTTTTTTAGTTCACCTTGCCTGAAGGGCCAAGTAAGCTTTTCTCATCACTTGGTGTCCGTCGTCGTTCATTGTCGTCGTTAACTTTTTACATTTTGAACTTCTTCTAGAGAACCATTGAATGGAATAAACCAAACATGGCACGAATGTTCCTTATGAGATGCTGACCAAGTGTTATTACTTTGAAGCCGATCCATCATCCAAGATGGCCACCAGAGAGGGACTTAGTTTAACATAGGACCCTATGGGAAATACATACAAATGTCTTCTTTTCGAGAACCACTGAATGGAATGAAATAAAACATGGCATGAATGTTCCTTATGAGGTGCTGACCAAGTGTTGTAACTATGTAGGCGATCCATCATCCAAGATGGCCACCAGCGGGGGACTTCGTTTAACATAGGACCCTATGGACAATACATACAAATGTCTTCTTTTAGAGAACCAATGAATGGAATGAAACCAAACATCGCATGAATATTCCTTATGAGGTGCTGCCCAAGTGTTGTTACTTTGTAACCAATCAATCATCCAAGATGGCTGCCAGCTGAGAACTTAGTTTTACAAAGGACCCTATGGACAATACATACAAATGTCTTCTTTTAAAGAACCACTAAATGGAATGAAACCAAACATGGCATGAATGTTCCTTATGAAGTGCTGACAAAGTGATGTTACTTTGTAGCAAATCCATCGACCAAGATGGCTGCAAACCGGGGACTTAGTTTAACAAAGGACAATATGGACAATACATACAAATGTCTTTTTCAAGAGAACCACTGAATGGAATGAAACCAAACATGGCATGAATGTTCCTTATGAAGTGCTGAACAAGTGTTGTAACTTTGTAGGTGATCAATCATCCAAGATGGCCACCAGAGAGGGACTTAGTTTAGCAAAGGATCCTATGGGAAATACATACAAATGTGGCAGAGTCAAGTTTTGTGCTTTATGTTATTTAGTTTTACATTAATTAAAAATCTTTTATTTTAGAAAGTATTTATTTAAGTCTTTATGAAATTAATGAAATACTTGTTTTCAGCTTACAGAATATTCCTGTTTCAGTTAATCTAAATTGTTAATTAGAATTTGATAATTATTTCCACAGTATTTTATTATAACAGTACTTTGGGTTATTTAGTTTTCTATTGGTCAGTTCTGTCATTGGGTTCATGCGACAGTCATGTGGTATTTTAGGCGGGAATCCTTTGTCTTTGTTTAGTCACTTGACTTATATATTTTAGTTGAGAAGGAAGCCATTATCCATTGTTTAGAGTAATATATCTTTTGGACCTTATTATATTTCTGGATTGTTTGATTCTATATTGAAGGTTAGTCTTGGTACTTCAATCCTTTAATAATCTTTCTAATGAACTTAATTTTAACTATTTTGATATGTGAAATTGAGAGGAATGAGTGACATAGTATGAATGGCTGATTGATTGTGTGAAAAGTGTGTGCTACTGTGTATGATTTATTATAATCTTTAACTTGATATATAAAGCTGCATTAAACTATTAATACAGTTAAAACTATATGGAGTTGGTAATTAAATTATTTGAATGTTGTAAATAATTTATTGATAATGGTTAAAATGCTAATTTTGACACAGAGACCATTGACTATGATTTTAACTGATTGAGTGAGTGTGTGATTATAATTTTAATGCTTAAATAGGTACTTAAACTCTTTATTAAAGTAACTGAATAAATAGACAAGGGAGGTAATTATTTTTGTCTATTTGTTCTAGGTTTTAAGTATCGTAATATTTATATCTTCAGGTGATAGACAGTGTACTACAATGTAGCCTACTACAGGATTAACTATTTAACCTTTGCAAAACCTGCAAGGTATGTTTAGTTGTATTTTATATGCTTTAGCTTAGCTTTATGCATTTGCTTTATTGTGTTTAATAACATAGCTGAATGTTGCTTTAACGTTTGCTTATGCTTAAACTAATATGTCATTTTATATTTTTATTGCGTAACATTTTCCGTATACCGTATACAGCAAATACACCATTTACTGTAATTTACAGATGCATTCTTGACAGATGTGCATCCGAACATAACAAGTGTAAAACATATATTTATTACAATCAGAATGCATCACAATCATTTTGAACTGGAGCTATACTGCCGATTACATTTAATAAGTTTATTTAGTAATTATAGGAATATTGTATTTTCCTGTGAAATATATAATTACTGGATACATAGATTATTTTATATTAATTGTTATTAATAATAGAAATTGAGAATTTCTTTATTGTTATTGCAGGGTTTATTTACAATACTATTCTTCATGAATAAAGAACCCTATTGAACCTCAGATTGGTGTTTATTTATTATCTGCACTATTGGAACAATATCACATTGGCGCCCAATGTTAATTCATCTAGACTAGTATTGATTTGTTTACATCTTGCGCAATCGTCCACGTGGAAAGGAGATACCTGTGTACATACCTGTAATACGTCAGAGACTTTACTTCGTCACGATGTCTAGACTCAACACGTGATCAACCCAACAACGACCTGGATATTGACATTCACATGGTACTTCGGAATTTTGTCAACAACAGAAACAGATTGATATTTTCATTGATTATGGTCAGTAATTGAATGTGAATTTGTTTGTGTACGTTTATGTTTTGTAAATGTCAACTGTTCCTTATGTTTACATAGTAACTGTCATATTTATTTCATAATATTTGTGTTTCATATACTGAGAAAAAAACTTTGTCATTTTTCGCACAGAAACATGCAGTTGTACTTTGTCATTATTATGTTGGTATTATGTATGTACATGTATTTTGAAAATTGAGGTACACTGTTGATAAAGTGAAGTTAACTTAAAAGTTTAAGTAAACTCATAGACTAAATAAGAGTTACATAAAGAGATAATTTACATTTAGAAAATAGGAATTTAACTATTACTAGATAGGAGTATAGTTGAGAGGAGTGAAATTACAATCCTGTAATTAACATTTGTACACCTTAACCTTAATTAACCTTTACACCATACCCTTATATACCTTATCCTATACCAATGCTACCCACTAACAACTTAGTACATCTTTATAGTATCTTTGTATTTCTTTGGGTACTGCTAGGTCAGGTCAGGTATAGTTTGTTTTTGTGAGGGAAGATAATTAGGTTAGGTGAAGTTTTGACTTGGTTGTACTGGACTGTTGAGGTGTTGTAGATATTTGGTGCGTCTTCCTACACTTTTGTCACATTGGTCGAGTACAAGTATTTAATTGTATATATATGTATTGACATTTATTTTGACATGGGTTTGTAACGTATAAGCTTTCAAATCCATATCCAAGTTTAGGTACTGTATCCAGCAGGTAAACTTTATTTGTTGATTACACATTGATATTTTGCATTGATTATCATTTTGACATATTTAATATTTTGATTTTCTATTATTTTCAGAAACACGTATTCTTTTGTAATATTAATCTGATGTTTTCAATTTCATTTTCTACTTTAGCATATTAATTTGAAATTTTCTTTTCACTCATTTTACATATTTTGTGTTATTATATATGTGATACTCATACATATTTGATTTTGTTTTGATTTCAGATATATTGATCCTTTAATTTGATTTTTCTGATTTCTAGACATTTGACATTTGACTTTGATTTGATATATTGGTATTCTGATGTTATTATCTTGAGTTATCTCCCATTGATCACTTATTTGATTTCAGATTATGCTGGTATCTTGAGTTATCTCCCATATATCATTATTTATTTGATTTCAGATACCCATTGAGATTTCCAGATATTTATTTCTTATTTCATTTAATTTATTCCACATTTCATAATTGATTTTCTTTGAATTTCATTGTAGATTTTCCCGATTTAATTTCAGATTTGCTGTTATATTTATTTGTAGATATATTTATTAGTTTGATACATAGTAATACACCATGGCCGAAGGAAATTTAACAGAGGAGGATTTACAACTGTTAGATCTGATAAAAAAGGAGGTGAAGGATTTACCACCAAAAGGAAGTACATCTGAGATGATGAAAGAATGGATGCTCCAACATTTAAGAACGACAGGTACCATCAAAGAAGAGGAAACTGCAAAACCGAAAGAGAAAATGGAACAACAACCTAAGACAGAGTATGTACATGTCCCAAAGAGAGATCTGCCTAAGATATCCGGTTTTTCCGGAGCAACTACTACCAACAAGAATGAAACATCATATGATCTATGGAAGTATGAAGTCTGTTCATTGATGCCCAACAAACTTTACGATCCAGATGGTATAATTTATGCAGTAAGAAGATCACTGAAAGGAGAAGCTGGTAGAGTAGCCATGCACCTTGGACCATCTGCATCATTACCAGAGATTATACAGAAATTAGACAGTATATATGGCACAGTCGCAAGCAAGGAAGAGCTACTTGCAGACTTTTACAGAGCCAAACAGAAGGATGATGAGAACGTAACATCATGGAGTTGTCGTCTTGAGGACATTTTAGGAAAAGCCGTTGAAAAGAAACTAGTTTATCACAGAGATGGATGGTATGTTAAGATCTATGCTATGGACAGGACTGAAAACATCACTGAAAGATATCACTGGCCATAAGTTTGACAATACTAGAGACATTCCGACTTTTGATGATCTACGTATAGCACTTCGTCAAGTAGAGACAGATCATGAGGAGAAACAACACAGCAACAAACCACACATCAGTAAGTCCGCTGCCACAGAAGATCAACATGAAACATCAGAAATGGAGGAAGTCAAGGGACTTATACAACAGATGAGTGTGAGGATGGACAGATGGGAAAACAGAGGAAGATATAGATATAGAGGTACTACCAGAGGTAGGGGATACAGAGACAACACATACTTTGATAGAGGTAGAGATTACAGAGGGAGCACATACACTGATGGAGGCCAAGATGGCAAGGACCACAAAGACAAAGATGGCAGGACACATCTAACACCCAGACAACTACAACAACATCTAGTACCACTAAGGACGATAAGGAGATTAGATGTTACAGATGCGGACAACTTGGCCATATCAGGAAAGGATGCAGAGTAAAACCGGAGGATTTAAACGCCAACAAGCCAGTGCCGAGGGGCCGTCACTAGGCTTGTGTAGTTCAGCAGGTCCTACAACAACACGAACAAGTCAAGATCCACCTCCACCACCAGGCCTATTTGGTAAACCAACTGAGTGTGAGGTATTGCTACATGGTAAGACTATCAAGACACTACTCGACACAGGTTCCACAGTATCGACCATTAGTAGGACATACTACACTGAACATCTATTGAACAAGGTACCACTGCAGAACATCAACAACATACTAGACATTGAATGTGCTGGGGACAGCAATTACCGTATGACGGATACATCGAGACCGAAATCCAGATGGCGAATGACACCACTTCCCATCAGTGCATCTTACTAGTCATACCGGACAGCACATACAACAGTCAAGTTCCACTCTTACTTGGTACCAATATCCTAAAGAGTATAATGGAAAGTTTATAACAGCAGCATGGCAACTTATGCCAACTTACAACACCATGGTACTTGACATTTAGATCCATCACCATCAGAGAACAGGAACTGGCAAGAAATAACAACACTTTAGCCATAGTGAAGAATGCCATAAAGAAACCAGTTACCATCAAGCCGAATGAGAGATGTGATATATTGGGTTTCTTGGACAAGGAGTTGCCATATAGTACCACCACAGCAATGCTTCATCCAAGTAAGCTGCAGCCAAACTGGACTTATTTAGACATCGAGCCAGGACTTGTACAGTACCAGTACAAGAGGAATGGTATAGTTAACGTTCAGTTAGCCAACATTACAACGAAGACCATCACGATACCACCCCGACAAGTCCTGTGTGAACTTCAACCAGTGACAATCGACCATCCGCCACCGAATCACCATCATCTGCATCAGTATTCGACCAGATAGAGATCAATCAGAGCGATTTGACTGATGAACAACTTCAGACCGGCATCAATCTGATAAGAGAGTATGAAGACACCTTTGCCAAGAATGACCAGGACACAAGGAAGTGAAACACAGAGTAGATTTGTTAGACGACAGACCCTTTAAACAACGCTACAGGCGTATACCACCCGCAATGTATGATGAAGTGAAGGAACATCTACGTCAACTTATATCAGCTGATACCATCAGACCCTCACACAGCCCTTGGACATCCAACCTCGTTTTGGTTAGGAAGAAGAATGGCAAGTTAAGGATGTGTGTGGATTACAGAGAGCTGAATCAGAAGACGAAGAAGGACAGCTATGCTTTGCCCAGGATCGAGGAACTCTTAGACTCTCTTGCAGGCAGCACCTTCTTCTCAACCATCGACTTCAAGAGTTCGTACCACCAGATAGAAATATTGGAAGAACATAAAGAGAGAACTGCTTTACAGCTGGCCCACTCGGATTCTATGAATATAATCGGATGCCTTTTGGGATGACCAACAGTCCAGCGACCTACCAAAGGATGATGGAGGAATGCCTGTCAGATCTGCACCTCAAAATCTGCTGCATCTTCATAGATGATGTCATCATCTTTGGTAGAACCTATGAAGAACATCTGGAAAACCTTCAATAAGTCTTCGACAGGATTCGACAACACCATATGAAACTTTCGCCCGACAAATGCTCCTTCTTCAAGAGGAAAGTTAGATATGTCGGCCATGTTGTCTCCAAGGATGGCGTTGAGGTTGACCCAGAGAAGACAGAAAGGGTAGTGAATTGGCCGAAACCTACCAATCCCGAGGATACTCGTCGATTTATTGGATTTGTTGGATATTACAGGAGATTCATCAAGAATTTCAGCATTATCAGCAAGCCACTGACAGACTTGATGCCCAAACCAACATCCAAGAGATCAAAGAAACACAAGCAGAAAGATTGGACATGGGGACCTGAGCAGGAGGAAGCCTTTGAGAAACTGAAGCACCGTTTGGTGTCAGCACCAATACTGGGATACGCCAACAGCAAGCTTCCCTTTGAGCTTCATACAGACGCATCAGGCACTGCCCTCGGAGCTGTCTTATACCAGAACCAGGAGGATGGAAAGAAGGTCATCAGCTATGCCAGTAGGGGACTGACAAAGTCAGAGATGCGCTACCCAGCACACAAACTGGAGTTCGTAGCACTCAAGTGGGCAGTTTGTGAGAAGTTCCGTGACTACCTCTACTGCGCTCGCTTTACAGTATTGACAGACAACAATCCGATGACCTATGTGCTCACGACAGCTAAACTGGATGCAACGGGCCATAGATGGTTAGCTGCCTTAGCCGCTTTCGACTTTAACATCATCTACCGCCCAGGAAAGTCCAACGGAGATGCGGATGCACTCAGTCGCCTTCCAGCTACAGACAGCCGAGATGACACTGAAACCATCTCCATTGAGTCAGTACAGGCTATTTGCAACTCCGTCACTCCAACAACATATGTGGAAAGTTTGGCCGTTGATCCATCGTCAGTACCATCAGATGTGGATGAAGATGATATACCAGAAGACATCATTGATTGGAGCAGAGCACAAACCATGGATCCTGTCATAAAGCAGTTCATTGGGTATGTCAGAGATGAAAGAAAACCAACAGTGGCTGAAGTCGGACCAACACCACTTGTACGACAGTTCGACCGTCTCCATCTCAAGGATAATGTATTGTACAGGAAAGTGGACATTGACGATACCGAATATGACCAGCTTGTGTTACCATCAACACATGTGGATACTGTTTTGAAGGCACTGCATAACGACATGGGCCACCCTGGCAAGACAGAGGTTTTACTGGCCAGGGATGGATTCAGACATCAAAATTGGATACAGCAGTGCAGGAGATGCACCCTTAGGAAGACACCTGACAAGCAGCAAGCACCCTTGGTCAGCATCAGAACCCAGTTTTCGCTGGAGCTTGTGTGCCTGGACTTCCTGACACTTGAGTGATCTAGAGGAGGACATCAGCATATCCTTGTGATTACTGATCACTTCACTAGATATGCCCAAGCTGTACCTACCCGGAACCAGACAGCAAGGACAACTGCCAAGGCTCTATTCGACCATTTCATCGTCCACTACGGTATACCACAGCGCGTCCACTCGGATCAGGGAGCCAACTTTGAAAGTGGAGTGATAAAAGAGTTATGTTTGCTAACAGGGATGCAGAAATCAAGAACCAGCGATTTAATCGAACACTACTTGGAATGCTTGGCACATTGGAGGCACACCAGAAGTCCAATTGGAAATTATATCTAGCACCATTGGTCCACGCCTACAATTGTACCAGACACGAGTCAACCAGAGTCGCTCCATACTTTCTGATGTTTGGGAGACATCCAAGACTTCCCATCGACCTAGCCTTCGGTCTCAACCGGGATAGTAAACAGCCCACTGGAAAGTATATTTCAGATCTACGGGACAGATTAAGCCGTGCTTACCAGTTAGCCGCTGAAGCATCGAGACAGGCACAAACCAGACAAAAGGAGGGTTATGACATCCGAATTCGCGGTGCGGATATCCAGAAAGGTGACAAGGTACTGGTGAAGATTGTGAAACACCCAGAAGGAAAGCATAAGCTGGCAGATATTTGGGAAGATGTGCCGTATGTGGTCCTCGACCAACCTAACAACAGTATACCAGTCTTCAATGTCATCAGGGAAGATGGTGATTTTGATTGATTTTGGTGTTTTAACGCCACTTTTAAGCACCGCTTTTGGGCTATTTCGTGGCGGTCAGTTTTATTGGTGGAGGAAGCCGTAGTGCCGGAGAAAACCACCGACCTTCGATAGGAAAATTGACAATCCTAGTCAATTAAGATTGAGTCGAGTGCACCCGCACGAGCGGGTTCGAACTCACAACCTCAGTGTTGACTGGCTAGGGAAGATGGTGAGGGAAGGACCCGTACACTACACAGGAATTTGCTACTTCCTATTGGTTTCCTGCGTGACGACGAGACACCAACACCGAAACCTAGGAAGAAGCCAGTACCGAAACCAAGGACTAGACAGCAAACAAGAACAGACCTGTCAACTATATCAGAGTCAACTGACGAATCTTCGGACGAATCAGAAGACAACGGATATACAGTTGGATATTTGCATAGGAACAGGACTAACAGCGGAGCATCCACTGCTGAGGACTTAGTGCCAGAACCTATAGCAACGGAGGATCCAGATCCTATTGGAGACGCCCAGCCTGCGGAAGACCAAAGGTCGGACCTGGATGTTACAACAGGAAGCGTTTCCGATGATATGACAGAGGTTGAAGAACAGGCAGATTCACCTGTACAGGAGCAACCAGTCAGGAATTTTCAACCGGTCCCAGTAAGAAGGTCAACTAGAGAGCAGAGACCACCTGCTTGGCTCTCTTCGGACCAGTATGTGACCAACATGTCAGCTGTCAGTCATGGTACTGAAAGTGCACTTTTTCCACCTACTAAACCGGAATGGCTTCAGAAGGCGGAGTACATCTCATCTTTATCCAAGACAGCTTTATTTTCAGGTCTTCAGGGAGATGTAGCTCATGCTATACTGGAAGTTGTTAGCCACCACTAGAAAATGACGGGACGTCATTTCATAGCTGGGGGGAGTGTGTGGCAGAGTCAAGTTTTGTGCTTTATGTTATTTAGTTTTACATTAATTAGAAATCTTTTATTTTAGAAAGTATTTATTTAAGTCTTTATAAAATTAATGAAATACTTGTTTTCAGCTTACAGAATATTCCTGTTTCAGTTAATCTAAATTGTTAATTAGAATTTGATAATTATTTCCACAGTATTTTATTATAACAGTACTTTGGGTTATTTAGTTTTCTATTGGTCAGTTCTGTCATTGGGTTCATGGGACAGTCATGTGGTATTTTAGGCGGGAATCCTTTGTCTTTGTTTAGTCACTTGACTTATATATTTTAGTTGTGAAGGAAGCCATTATCCATTGTTTAGAGTAATATATCTTTTGGACCTTATTATATTTCTGGATTGTTTGATTCTATATTGAAGGTTAGTCTTGGTACTTCAATCCTTTAATAATCTTTCTAATGAACTTAATTTTAACTATTTTGATATGTGAAATTGAGAGGAATGAGTGACATAGTATGAATGGCTGATTGATTGTGTGAAAAGTGTGTGCTACTGTGTATGATTTATTATAATCTTTAACCTGATATATAAAGCTGCATTAAACTATTAATACAGTTAAAACTATATGGAGTTGGTAATTAAATTATTTGAATGTTGTAAATAATTTATTGATAATGGTTAAAATGCTAATTTTGACACAGAGACCATTGACTATGATTTTAACTGATTGAATGAGTGTGTGATTATAATTTTAATGCTTAAATAGGTACTTAAACTCTTTATTAAAGTAACTGAATAAATAGACAAGGAGGTAATTATTTTTGTCTATTTGTTCTAGGTTTTAAGTATCGTAATATTTATATCTTCAGGTGATAGACAGTGTACTACAATGTAGCCTACTACAGGGATTAACTATTTAACCTTTGCAAAACCTGCAAGGTATGTTTAGTTGTATTTTTATATGCTTTAGCTTAGCTTTATGCATTTGCTTTATTTTGTTTAATAACATAGCTGAATGTTGCTTTAACGTTTGCTTATGCTTAAACTAATATGTCAATTTATATTTTTATTGCGTAACATTTTCCGTATACTGTATACAGCAAATACACCATTTACTGTAATTTACAGATGCATTCTTGACAGATGTGCATCCGAACATAACAAGTGTAAAACATATATTTATTACAATCAGAATGCATCACAATCATTTTGAACTGGAGCTATACTGCCGATTACATTTTAATAAGTTTATTTAGTAATTATAGGAATATTGTATTTTTCCTGTGAAATATATAATTACTGGATACATAGATTATTTTACATTAATTGTTATTAATAATAGAAATTGAGAATTTCTTTATTGTTATTGCAGGGTTTATTTACAATACTATTCTTCATGAATAAAGAACCCTATTGAACCTCAGATTGGTGTTTATTTATTATCTGCACTATTGGAACAATATCACACAAATGTCTTCTTTTAGAGAACTACTGAATGGAATGAAATAAAACATGGCATGAATGTTCCTTATGAGGTGCTGACCAAGTGTTGTAACTTTGTAGGCGATCCATCATCCAAGATGGCTGCCAGCTGGGAACTTACTTTTACAAAGGACCCTATGGACAATACATACAAATGTCTTCTTTTAGAGAACCACTGAATGGAATGAAACCAAACATGGCATGAGTGTTCCTTATGAGGTGCTGACCAAGTGATGTTACTTTGTAGCAAATCCATCAACCAAGATGGCTGCCAACGGGGACTTAGTTTAACAAAGGACACTATTGGAAATACATACAAATGTCTTCTTTGGAGAACCACTGAATGGAATGAAACCAAACATGGCATGAATGTTCCTTATGAGGTGCTGACCAAGTGTTGTTACTTTGTAGGCGATCCATCATCCAAGATGGCTGCCAGGGGGGAACTTAGTTTAACAAAGGACACTATGGACAATACATACAAATGTCTTCTTTTAGAGAACCACTGAATGGAATGAAACCAAACATGGCATGAATGTTCCTTATGAGGTGCTGACCAAGTGTTGTTTCTTTGTAGCAAATCCATCAACCAAAATGGCTGCCAACGGGGAGTAAGTTTAACATAGGACCCTAAGGGAAATACATACAAATGTTTTCTTCTAAAGAACCACTGAATAGAATGAAACCAAATATTGCATGAGTGTTCCTAATCAGGTGCTGACCAAGTGTTGTTACTTTGTAGCCGAACAATCATCCAAGATGGCCACCAGAAGGGGACTTAGTTTAACATAAGACCCTATGGGAAATACACACAAATGCTTCTTCTAGAGGAGCACTGAATGGAATGAAACCAAACATGGCATAAATGTTCCTTATGAGGTGCTCATGAAGACCTTAATACATGTATCTTTATAGATTGAGATATACTGTAAACTGCAAAATATCAAGAAAAGAAGATCTACACATAAGTCAACATGAGCAAAATTGTCAATTGACATCTTGTTGGAGTTATTGTCCTTATAAAGTCATTTTCTACAATTTCAATGAATTTGTTGGTAATTTCTGTAAATTTACAAAAGTCTTCTGCTTTTGATTAAATTACGGGGCCAATATTAAACCAAATTTGGCCTCAATCATTATTAGGGTATCTGTTATGATTTTAATCTATTTTAACATGATTTCCAAAACCAAAGTAGAATCAGGTGAGCGACACAGGCTCTTGAGAACCTCTAGTTTAATTTTGTCTTATAAATATAAATTAGGCCTTCAGACTTTGAAACTCCCATTTAATCTTGCTTTGAGATTTTGTCATTAATAACTAGTTATAGAAATACTCTTACCCAGAAAGATATTTTGCTGCAAGATGCCTGTTACAAAGATGATGATGTGGGTCAAATATCTTTTGGAGGAAAGATGTTGCTCATACTTAATTTGACCTAAAATTATGTGAAAACTGGCCATTTTTAGTCAATACTTCAATTTTTATTGGTTTATGGTGTCACAGAGGTATCACATTATATTTCAGCACGAAATTTAATTGACCATACTACATCATTCCAAAAAATTTAACCATAAAGGAGCTAGTGCAAAATTACAAAAAAAGTATCATAAAAAATATGAAACTCCAAGGTGAATTCAAGAAGGGTGAAGTTCATAATACCTGACAAAATCCAACATAAGATAAAAGCATTCATGCAAGAATATCTACTCACTTATAAAGTTATAATTCTCCCACAAAAATATTAAATACTAAATACTTTAAGCTTGCTTTCATTAAATGCAAGAATTCTCTCTTTTTGTAAGTATATGTATACTGTTGAAATACTGTTTTTCATTCTAATGTAGTAAAATTATAACAAAATACCTATAGAATAGATTAAATTTACCTACATTTTTCTTGATTGCTTGTGCACATTTGTTTGAACAATTAGAGTATTCATCTAGACTTGCTATTAAAAAACTAAAGGAAGCAGCAGTGCCTAAAATTAGAAAGACAAACACAATTGTGATGACATAAATATAGTACAGTTTACCAAGAATAAATTACAAAATATACATACAAATCAACACAGGGTATACCATTTTTCTATGTAAACAAAATAACTATTTCCCTTTTCAGTTAAAAGAATGATGGCAGTTTTCATATCCAAGCCAAATTCAATTTATATAAATCTGTCAGATAATTAATTATTTGATTTTAGAATTTTCTAATTTCTCATGAAAGCATTATTATTGGATGGTAAGAGTATCTTCATACCACACACTTTATTTATACTAATAATCTTTAAGTAACTGCTTGCATTGTTCACCAGTTGATCAGTCTGAAGAAACAAACTAACTTGAAATAAACTTTAGTCCACTAGTTTTGTGAAAGTGCAACATCTCTTTGAAAAGCACAATCAATTCTTTCAAAAAGGATTATCAATACAGTACTGCAGTGACTTAGAGTTGTTAACGGTTTGTCCTTTGGTCTCTGGTAATTAGTATGTTGTTTTTTTATCAAAATTGTCATTTTTTTAATCCATTATGTTGAAAAACAAGGTCTTTGACCTTTATTTTATTTCTCAGCAATTTTGATGATAATAATAAAGGTGAAAACTTATATATATGATAATACTTGGGGATTTGCCCCTTAAAGAGAATTTATCTTTCACTTGTGTTACTGTAACAAGAAGTTTCAAAGTCTATACAACTACTAGTTAATCAGACATTTTCAAATTAATGAGAACAGCCTCTTAGAAAGATGTGATTACAATATGACATGAGTTTACCTTTCTTGGCACCATGTTTCTCAACTAATTTATACATTTCTGCTTGTGTATGTTGAAAGGTGCCAGTAAATGTGATCTGTTGACCTTTAAATACTCTGTAAATAAAATAACATAATTCACAACATTGGTGACCAACTCTGATATTTTGCTTTATTTTGTTAATTTATTGGCATTCAAAATACTGATACTGGTAACAATCAATTTATTCTAAAACTGAGATAAATTAGAATACAGGTAATCAAAGATATCAAAGTGTGTAGTGTTACCTAAAATGACTTCTTAAATCTAAATAAAGCATTAAAAGAAATATGAAATAGAATAAAATGTTGGTCGTAATGACCTTAATTTGATACAAATTTAGCTATCATCAACAAACATACTCATCTAAATACCTGTAAAATCTAAATATGTCATAGTGACCTAGTTGATAGCTGCCATTAAACTCACTTAGACAAGGGTGGTAGAGGGGTGCTTGCACAGAAAAACGTGAAATAAGACATAATTTCATGTTGAACGTGAAATAATTTCTATCATGAACGTTGAACAAAAAATAAAGACTTTGATGTGAACCTTTTGTGACTGATTCACTGTCTTCCTGTATATAATATAAACTTTCTGTTTTACTTGATATTCCGATTAAGTATACACATTTATGATATAAATGGTTGACTTTTAATAAAGTATATAACGATCTTCTTCAACTTTTAAAATGCATTAATATCATGAACGTGTATTCTTGATCTTTTCATTGTCTTTATTAACAAGAAAACACATGTTGTTATGCAACAGCCATGCCACCAGCTACCACATTTGAAAAATACAGAGCACCTAAAATAAGCATTTGAAAATCACGATACAATTATATAAGCAGAACACGTTGAATGAGCACCTGTCTTGCACGACTGAATGTCAATTAAAAAGTAAAACATATTGAGCGTGAAATAAAAACGGTGATCACGTTGCACGAAAATTACCCTTTACCACCCTCTTAGATGTATCATCATCCCAACTTCAGTGCTGTAGATCACTTACTTTCTAAGTATTTATTTTCAAACAGGAAAACAATATCTAATAAATTGCTTTTGCTGAGCACAGCTGGATAGGACATAGATGTCCAACCCTGAAAAGTTGGGGCCAAAATGGACACAATATTCACGCTTGATACAGGTCTGAATTTGGATTGTAATTAAATTTTGACACATAATAGGTTTCTGACACAGAATAACGGTAGTCAAAGAACTTCAAATTGGTTATATGATTTGAATTTATATTCAATTTTTGCTTTTGTGCAATACACTATGTTGTTCGAATTGACCCCCCACCAAAAAAAAAAAATTTTACCCCGTTTTTTTGCGTTTGTGCAATTCACTATGCTGTTGAATATTAACCCCCCAAAAAAAAATATTTGAAGAAATTTTCTTTCAATTTCTGAAATCTGAAATTAGAGAAATTGTCCCCCCTCCAATTTTTTTCACCTCCCCCCTTTCCCTTTATTCCAAAAAAAAATTCTTTCCCTCAAGATATGGTCAGTATCTCAATTCAAATTTCTAATGGAGTTTGCAACCATAAATACCCATTTAAATACATCATAAAAGTTTTAAAATATAAAATGACATACATAGTCATGGCTAAAATTAATATTAATTAGTAGTAACTGCTAAAAATAAATTGACAGCTATAAATCACCTCAAGACAATCATCATTTCTTAATACATAATTTACAAGCAGTGTAAGGGAGGTAATTAAACATTGTTCTGTAAATTGATTTGGATTACCTCCCTTACACTGCTTTTAAATTGTCTCAATTGTCCTTTAACCAGAAAAACCCTTGTTTTCCCCTTTTTTGCCCCTAATTCTTAAATGGTTTGAGCCATAACCCCCCAAAGTCAATCCTAACCATCCCTTTGTAGTATGGAAACTTGTGGTATAATTTCAGAGAGATTCATACACTTTAACACAAGTTATTGTCTGGAAACTACAAAAATGCTTATTTGGGCCCCTTTTTTGGCCCCTTATTCCTAAACAGTTGGGACCATAACCCCCAAAATCAATTCCAACCTTCCTTTAGTGGTTATAAACCTTGTGTTAAAAAATTATTGATTTCTATTTACTTATACTAAAGTTATTATCCGGAAACCATCTGTCTTTGGACGACGCTGATGACGCTGATGACGACGACGACAACAACGTGATACCAATATACGACCAAAAAATTTTCAATTTTTGTGGTCGTATAAAAACAAATCAGGATTTTGTAGATGTATTTCAACAGAGATTGAAGTTTTGATACAACCATTTTTGGAAGCATATTAAAAGTGCCTGTCTTGCTTTATAATTCTTAAGAGTTCTATCCTTAGGCAAGGAATATTTTACAATCCAATTGTATACTAACTTTGTGGCCTTAGCACTCAATGCAAGCATTCCTTTATTAGAAAGCTCTGCTTCATCACAAATATCATCAGATGGCTGATTATCATCACCAGAAGCTTTGTTAGATGATGCCCCTCCTTTACCTGTTGGTGCCTAAAATTATTTTAAATATTATAAACAAGAAGGTGCATGTATTATCTTGCTAAGTATTATACCCTTATTTTCTATCTAAAGTATCAGAAAAGAGGAAGTAGGTGTCTGACAGATCTGAAAAACACTTTCATGTACATGCCATCACTGACGAGCTGAAGACAAATTATAATTAATATGATACATATAAATTGAAAATATTGAAAAAGGCAAAGGATCTGCAAACCGAAAGTAGGTGTCTGAAAGATCTGAAAACAACTCATCACTGTCAAGCTGATGACCAAATATAAACTTATTCTGTTCTGTAGTACCTGAGAAAAGCATGAAAAAACTATCTTTAGCATGAATAGACAGAATATTGGTTTTCTTATCTTTTTAAATGAATATTCTTTTATATTTTTTGATAAGTTGAATTTCAATTTAATCATGTCTCCACTGTTATTATAAAACATTTTTACTGAACTGAAAGCCTGATTTACAGTGAGTGGTATTTTTTTCCATTGCTTCTACCACAATTAGCAATGGTTACATTATAAATACGAAACATCTAATAATTGAAGAATTTAAAAGTAACTTTGTTTTCTAGATAATACTTAGTAACTCACTTTATATTTAAAGTCTCCTTTTGATCCAGCGTAGTGCACAATGTAAGCTGGGATTATATGATGGCAGTTGAAAACAACCAATTCTTTCTTGTCTGGTGACATATGCGAGTCATATCCTTTTTTCAGTTCTGCTCCATGGATCAGATTTTTACAATGGAACACTTTCCCTGGCAAAACCTGACAAAGAAGGAGCTGATTGGCTCCTGAAATATATCCCATGGAGTATGAGGGGTATTCACTGAAGTAAACACCTTTACCATACCATCCAGTATCTGTACGATGTGTAAAACCTTTTTCACCTAAAAAATACATTTCCCAAGCTTGGTCAGAAGAAGAAAGAAGATGATTCTGGTAAACTGGTATCAAGTAAATAAAAATGTTTTTTGAAAAAAACAATTTACAAATAACTAATAATGACACATTTTGAACTGCTTTCTTAAACAATGAACCTTTAAAGCAAAACAAAATATACAAGATTTACTGTTAACTTTCACTTGACTTTCAATAATAATACAGGGTAGTAGCGATAAGTGATCTTAGATTTTTGTTTAATTTAACATGGATCAGTTTGACCATTACATATAATATCAATCAAAGTTCTTAAACATTTTCCAAGAATGTCCCTATTGCATCCATTGTTGAATTTGTTTTGTAGTAGTTTGCAATTACAGCTTTTTAAAATCCAGATTTACTCAAATATCACAAACTTTAATGATGTCTGCTCCTCTTGTTTTTGAATTTTTGACAGATATTTGGAATCCTTTTTTTTTCTCCATGTAGTGCCATTAAAAATTTTGCCAACTAACCCATACTTTTCTTTCCATAATTTGAGAACATATAGTTGAAAATGCCATTTTCGAAAATCTTAATAAATTGGCCGGCCCTTGTTATTTTTTCACAGTTTTTGAAAGAATAAAGGTGCCAATGTTAAAAGTATGAAAAAATCTAGAGAGAATCATTTCCTGATAAATTTTCAATAGCTTATATATCAAAAACAAGCACACGGACCATTCATTTTTTTCTGATTTTTTAGTACCTTTATTTATATACTTTAAATTTATAACAGTCTTTTAAAAATCTTGTTATTTTGAAACAGAGTAGCAAATATCCTTAAGAGCAGCCAACAAAGTATCATGGTTAATGAAATAGTATTTAAGAAGAACTGTTTTTATGCATTTTTTCTAAAAAGGTACAATATTAAACCATGTTATATTTTGACAACTATCATTATATCAGACTGACTCTGTAATAAAATATTTTACGATGGACCATCATATCTTGGTCTCTTCATAGTCTAACATTAAGTCTGTGAAGAGATTTTCAAACTATTTACATGCATTTTTAATTGAATCCAATATTAAACTATGTTCTGTGATGGTGGCAATCTTGTTTTTCAGATTGGCACAAAATTCCCATATTCTAAGTAGGATAAGCAATTCATAATATCACATAAATGTATGAAGCGCTTTCCAAGAAGTAGTTATTTACAAGTGTCTTGCATAGAGTCCTACACTAAACTATTTTCTGCAGTGGTGAGAATGTTGGATTTAGTATTGTCACAAAATCACATCCATGCATATCATTTTATTAAATGTTATTTAATAGTTTTTCTCTTGAAATCTTGACATTATTATCATGTCAAATGTTTATGCTATTTGGAGCCCTTATTGAAATAATTCTTCTTCTTTTATTCAGTTTTAGAAAAAATAAAATGCTTCGCTGAGCGCAGCCTGATACGACCGCAGAGGTCGAACCCTGAACAGTTGGGGCAAGTTTGGACACAACATTCAAACTTGATAATGTCTGAATTTGGATTGTGATCAAATTTTTGACATAATATAGGTTTCTGACACAAAATAATGTAGTCCAAGAACTTAAAAAACACCAATAATTTAATTTTAATTGAAATCAAACAAAGTTTAATTTTGGACCCTTCAAACCTTAATATAAACTAATTTGAAAACAGGGCACAAAATAAAAATCTAAATGCACAATAAGATTCAGCAAATCATACAGCCGCAATAATTCAGTTTTTGATGAAATCAAACAAAGTTAAATTTTGGACCCTTTTGACCTCAACTTAGACCATTTTAAATATGGGGCCCAATATCCAAAAAAATAATACAAGGTTAGAACCCCCAAAAATTAAAGACTTAATTAATCCCATTGAAATTGGTTAAAACATTTGTATTTGTTTTCAATTGAAGATTTCTTGCTATTGGGCAATACTGTGCAAATGAAGATTTCTTGCTATTGTGAAATACTGTGCAATTGAAGATTTCTTGCTATTGCCCAATACTGTGTAGTTGAAGATTTCTTGCTATTGCGCAATACTGTGCAATTGAAGATTTCTTGCTATTGGGCAATACTGTGATATTGCACAATACTGTGCTATTGCGCAATACTGAGCAATTGAAGATTTCTTGCTATCGCACAATACTGTGCTATTGTGCAATACTGTGAAATTGAAGATTTCTTGCTTTTGCCCAATACTGTGCTATTGT
>JAASAO010001930.1:0-35416 GCA_017311375.1 Mytilus coruscus | reverse complement strand
CAGCCCCAAAGGTATGAGTACATTTGAACTGTGCAGTAGTTAATGTACACCTTAGCATTGCATTATCCTGAGTAATAACAAAGAGATTTTACCTTTGTTATGTGTAAAGTGTTCTTAAAAGACCATGACTTTATATGTTTTGTTTTGGTCTGTCCGTCCATCTGTCTGTCCTTGTCACTTCAGTTTCAGTTTGGAAATGCTTAAACCAAATGTTTCTATTATTGGTTTGTAAGCTTATATTTATAAGTGAGATTTTAAGTTGAGTCTCTTGTTGTTTGAAATTTGTGAGAATTATTGCGCTAGGAAAATTAGAATTTTCTAAAATTTCTTAATTTCTTCCCATTTGTAAAGGACATATATTGTCAGAGCAATACTTTCAAAAATTATATGGACCTTGACAAAAGCTAGAATGTGCTATTGCAATCCCCATGAAGTCGATCATCTGTTAGTAACATTTCATGAATAATTATAGATTACCAGATTGAAACCAAATGTTGTAGAAAAAGTAAAATAACAAATATACGGAACACTGAGGACAATTCTAAACAGAAAGTCTCTAAGCAAATGACAAAATCAAAAGCTCAAACACATCAAACGAATGGATAAAACTGTCATATATTACTGACTTGGTACAGGTATTTTCTTATGTAGAAAATGATAGATGAAACCTGGTTTTATAGCTAAACCTCTCAATTTTCCTTAAAAGGATTTTTGAAAGATTCAAACAAAACTACCAAACCTCCACTCCTCCCCAAAATGCCACAGTGTATATATTCAAATTTCTTGAGTCTTCTCAAGGAGCAAAGACAGGACTGAGAGTTAAATAGATTAAAGCATGCATTATATCCCCATTAGAAAAATGAAAATTATTAGCATAATTATATGACTTTGTATTTGTAAAAATTATATTATATATATTTTGATTGGATGTTGTTATGGGTGATATTTGTTACCATGACAACTGTTGTAATAATACTTAACCGTTGTAATTTAGATTTAGAGTGTATATATGCTTTTATGTATTTTCATAAAGGTTTGGAAACAATTGAGAACATTGAATTCCTATACTGCAGAATTCAACAAATAAAACTCTATTTCCAAGGGACAAATACATTAATATGGTGATCAAATTCAAGAGAGCCCCACGCAATATTCTATTTATTTTGGTCAAGTAGTATTCAAACTTTGTTACTACAATGCAAGCTATGCTTTACTTATTTGCGCTTTTCAATAAAAAAACACATGAGAAAATTTGATAATTTCACAAAACTCCATGATTCAGAAAAAAGAAAATATGTGGGTTTTTGTATATTTTAACAAAAATCTAAAGTCGGGTTGAACTGCAATCTTAAGGAAGTTCGCTTCTCAGTTTCAAATTAATTAACTTTTCAAAACACTAGTTTATATCGATAGGGATCAATAAAGGAATCAAAAGAGTAAAAAAATATACAGGTCAATGTGTTTGTTGTCGAGATATTACCCATTGAAATTCTGGCGGGAAAATATTCTCTCTGACTTTTCATAGCTTTATCAATGACAAGTTTACATTCTCAAAACTATTAAAGAATAATCGAAATTTTATAAGACTTTTACAGATGGCTTATCATTACACATGTAAAAGATTTATAAAAAGAAAAATGAGGTCAATAGCCATTTTTAAAGGCATTCAAATGAATAAAACAAGAGGTTTCCGAAAATCTGACAAAATCCCAAAACATGACAAGCGAACTGCCTTAACTAAGCTATGAAGCTAAAACCAAGTTATATCGATGTTATTTGATTCTTTATATAATCAGGCTCTCCGACAAAACGTTTTCTTTTCAAGAATCTACATGTATGATATTTAAAAAAAAATAGACCTAACCCCCTTTTTCCCCACCTTCCAACCCCAATGTTACATTATATATTACATTTGTTGAACCTTATGAAAAGAACAGACAAGACTGTGAGTAAGCAAAGCATGCAGTCGTATTTCAATTTAATATATACACCTTCTATTTATGTATTTTTTACATAAATTTCTATTTATGCAGTTTTTGAATGGATGTTGCTATGGATATTATGTGTTTCTGAGGTAACTATTGAAGTCAGCAACTCTTAACAATGGTGATTTAGAGTTAGCGTTAGCTTTATGCATTTTCTTATCGGTTATGAAACAATTCAGGACATTTAAGCTCTTAAACTCCAATATTCTGCAAATAATAAATCCGTTTCCAAGGAAAAATCGGTTGCTATGGTGATAAAACTAAAAAGTCCCACACATTTTCTATTTAATTTGGTAAAGTAGTATCCAAACTTCATAACTACAGTGCTAACTATTCTGTACACATTTGCACTTTTCTGAAAAACACCAGAGAAAATTTGATAATTTCGCTAAAATCCCAATTTCAGAGAAGTTGAAAATATGCATTTTTTGGCAAAATTTTTCAAAAAATTTACAAATTTGGTTGACATGCAATCTTCACTAAAATGAAGCTTAAACCAAATTGTATCGATGTTACATATGAACATTTATGAAAAACTCATGATTCTATTCATAACCAGGCTCTGAATTGTGGTGATTTAGCTGATTTTTAAAAGATTTTACCACGCTTAACAACCAAAAATAGAGTGTTCGTTACCATGGCGACCACTCATATTTTCCCACTCAAAATTATTTTTTAGCAGTATTCACTTACTGCTTCTACTAGGCCAATTATAGATAAAATCTGAATACCCTCATATATCACATGTATATGGCACTCTGCCTGGTTCTTATAAAGAGCTGTACTTAAACTCTTAGAAGTTCGGGGCATATAAACGTTGAAAATATAACGTACAGCCCTATATTTTGACCTTTGAAAAAATAGTAGTGCATATGAACTTTCCATTCTAGGATATATTTTTTCAAAACTTCATAGTAAAAGTGGTACAGTTTTAGCCGTGAAAGAAGTTCCTATGGAAATTGCATTGTTGATATTTACAGAAATGCAACCTATATTGGGTAAAAAGGAACATACAGAATTTCACCAAATCTGGTTTTTCTCAGAGATTTTAATGAAATTAACTGAAATATGAAGTTTTATAAATACTTCATGAAGATTGAGAAAATCCTGGCTCTTAACTATGATGCCTCAGCATAAATTCACAGTTTACAGTATGCATAGTTTAGTTAAAACCCTGAATGCAAAATAAATTCATTATATGTGCATATTAGTAATTTAAATTGTTTAGAGTGCTTATATTTACTCTTCGCAGTCATTGAAACTCATAGATCCTTCCTGAATATTATTGGTGGGGTGTTTTATCCTGTCGATAAACAAAAGTAAGCCGTAGCACCTAAATGTGCTTTTTTGTGATCACGGCATAATAAATACAAGCTAGAAATACAAAAATACCTCAGTAAAAATTACAATAGTGTGTTCTATCATAAATATGCACTAAATATTCCATATTGCTAGAAAAAACAGAATAATTTAGGAAATTTGAGGCCCCAGGGCAAAAAAAAAAAAAAATGCCTACCCTCTTGGTCATAAAACAAATAATTTAACTTGTAAATGCTATGACTTTATCATTTTAAAGGTCTTTGTATAGAAACCAATAACTGTACTTGGAAGTTATGCAAAATCAGATGTTAGCAGTCATTTCCATAAAACTTTAAATGAATTCATACATCAGACTGGTATCTTCAAACATACACCTTTTGCAAATATGGCTTTGTTTAAACACTTCTAGTTCATATATTAGCTAAATTATGTTAGATTTATGGTAAGAGATGATACTGTTGTGACAAGATTTCTTAACTGACCATTTGAGGCAATAATTGTGAACTTTCATTGACAAATAGGCAAACAGTAAGATGTGGACTGGAGACAGACGCAGGATTGGACACTTTATATAATCTTGAATGTTGGAATGATTAGCTGCTAAACATTACATTCATAGTGTTCTGAAATGCTTTCAGTTTGTTATTAAAATAGTTTCAAACAGGTTCTAGACATTTCATGTCAGAAAACATGCTCATAGGGTAAGCTGGCAATAATTAAAGTCTTGTTTTCAAATTCTGTAAAAATTGATACAGGGATGAGTATAAAATGTACTGTAAAAGAAAACTTAGAGTATATGCAGTGATTTCTTTCAGGCTATAATTCTGAGATATAAGTATTGTTGTGAGAAAGAGTGTTTTAGAAAGTTTTCTATTGGAATAAATGTAAGTATAGGTTACACTTTGTAAATACAGCTGTTTTCAAACAACGCCTCTTTTGGGAGATATAAAATTTTCATAGACAATTAAGTTTGTTTACGTATTGGTTCCCGGATATGATCTCTATGTTTCATCTTATAAAGACATAACTTGGGAATGTTACCAGTAAATATACATATTCATAGTGATCAAGTTGAAGTCTGTGGAAATCCTTAAGTCAAGGTTGGGGTAGTAAAGAAATTTAATGTAAGTTTAAACTCTTAGAAGTTCGGGGCATATAAACGTTGAAAATATGCCGCACAGCCCTATTTTTTGACCTTTGAAAAAAATAGTAGTGCATATGAACTTTCCATTCTAGGATATATTTTTTTTCAAAACTTCATAGTAAAAGTGGTACAGTTTAGCCGTGAAAGGGGTTCCTATGGGAAATTGCATTGTTGATATTTACAGAAATGCAACCTGTAGACTTTCCAAGTTTTGGTCTTGAACTTATCTAATGAAAATATTCCAGAAGTATGTTAAATTTGCGTAAAACTCTCACCATGAGGTCATTAAAATCATATAACGGTATTGCAATAATTGTTTGTTATAAACACTGATAACAACAAATTAAAACAAGATGTCTATAAATACGTTCAAACGCATTATAACTATCACTTACGAACATATATACTGATTGCAAGCTATTATAAAGTAGTGCTGTACTTTATTCTTCATATCTCAACAATGATTACTTGTTCATATTTAAGCAGCGTGTTTGAAACATGACATACCCCATAAATGTAAGTTATCAAAAATACTATATTTCATTTAAGGTAAAGCAATAATAGAGAAAAAAAAAAGAAGATAAACTAGCAGGACAATTGATTATGATTAATTGTAATACTTTTTAGTTACCTTTGACGTAAACCTTAACTTGCAGACATTGAATATACATTGTCAACTCTTTTTTTTTATTTGCTTGAATCTGTACATATATAAACTTAAAACCTTTTATAACTGTGCAGGTCCCATTACTCTGTGACTTTTCGATTTATTGGATAAAAATTATATATGATATCGACTAACGGACAAAATTTCAAATAACGGCAAAAGATACTTTAAAACCTGAAGATTTCAAAGAGCTAACATTTTTACCAATATTTGTCTGCTTCAATCCATAACGGTTATTACATAAAACCAACAAAAATTTGCTACGTCAAGGGAAACCAAGTTCCGTAGATTTTCGGATACATCAATTGTAACCAAAGATGAATTAAGAATGTTCATACCTCTACGAACTACAGTTTTCAAATATTTGACAAAATTTAATTAAGGTTTTGATCCCCCCCCTATTTTAATATAAGTAACTGAAGTTGCATTATACATATATATTACACTTTGAAATTATATTGTTGGATTCGAACTTCAACATTTCAAAGTATAGACCCAAACTGTTTCGTTCGTATATTTCTATTCACTAAGAATATCTTTTGAAAAGATAAAGTACACGGATGTCGGTTAATCCAATTTTAAATTTAAAGACAAACCATTTCTAAAACGATGAAAAATTAAATATTTCATTAGAAATAAAGCCGTTATCTGATATCAAATAAAATTTTATGACAGCCATGAGTATTGACTTTTCTTTGATTTTTAAGGCCAATTTTCTCTTTTATAATTATGACGTTGCGCACGGTATTGGTACCACTGAGCGTTACACGACGTTCCCAATAAAACAAGGATGTTAACGTTGTTCCAAAGAACGTTTCAAGCGTACAAGCTTTTCACTTATGTGAAATGCCACTTAAAGTTACCGTAGAATTTACAGTCTTCTAAGAAGTCTTCATTTTCCAGAGATTTTCGTAGTCGCTTCATTATGTATTTTCATTTTTCCATGCCGGGGTTAGCATTAATAAATGCAAACATTGTTATCCAAATTTCCGTAGAAATAAAAAATATTTAGCGTCTTTCATTTTCAAAATTCAGAATGTTTTCAAACTTCAAAACTGATTTTGATACAATGAGCGAAACAAATGCAGGGAAAAACTGACACTACCTTTTTTCTCTTATGAATAGCGTGCTTCAAAAATATTATGTGCATATATACCTGTATTATAAGTTTCTTCTTTTTCTGAAAATTTAGCGATGTTCTTTGTGCCGCAAGACTTCTTCAATCTTGGCTAGTAAAATTGTTAATACTTTGTCTCTTTTTTTTGTCTCTTTTCTCCTATTATACGTTTTTTTTTGTCACGTTGTTGATGTTGGTTGTTTCTCTCCCTCAATTTGTCTTTTTAAAATTAAGCTAATATTCAAATGCTTCTTAATTTGATCATTTAAAAGATTTTGATAGACGAAAGCCTGATATTTTTCTTTTCATCATCTCATTTTATCTACACTTTATTCATAAGAGGTCCGTTGTATTCATTTTTTTCTAAAAAGAAAGTCGCTTATACTAGTGTTATAATTCATATTTCATATATTATTGGTTTAACTCGAAGAATCATCATCATATGCGTATTAGTTCACGATTTTGACATCAATTACGATTTTGTGGAAATTGTTTAAAATTGGCAATATATTTTGATAAATCCCTTAAGAAAATCTTTATAAAATATGCATCACGTTTAAAATAGAAATACGTGTTCTTGTGCTGCTATCGTCGATTTTCAATATTTGAAGGTAGAACGGGGTCTAAATAATTAATTTTTTATTGCAGAAAGCTGCAAATAATCGATTTAAAATTTTGTTCCGATACTTTGATTGCAACGCTAGGAATTAAGGTCAGGGTGTACAGCTTGGGTTTGAGTCATTTATAATCTGGCTAAGGGAAAACAATAAGATGAGCTCATTTTTGAATGCATTTTCATTTTTACTGTATGTTCTTTTTAAAAGTGAGACTGTGATCGTATGTAAACTTGTCTCACATTTTTGGCCTCGGAGCCTGGTCTTTGTCAAGCATCCGTTTTAAATATTTCGTCATAGTTAAATTATTTATACAATGTAGATCTACTTTGATGCATATTTAAACAAGAACTGTATTTAATATAGATCAGATCATTTCATAAAATTAATTGTATTCCAAATATGCATAAAATATATAGTTTAGCGTTATCATGACGTGAACGTCAAATTACAGTTATGGGGACATGTTATTGGACATCTTAGATCGTTTCGTATTTTATACCTGCAGCTCAAACAAAAATATATATCACATCATTTTAGAGGAAATTAAATGTATTTTCCGTTCATATCGGTTAAAGGGTGTTCAAAATTGGGGATCAAATAAAATTTCGTTTAAAAAACAGCCTCTGGGTTATTCTATGCGTCATTTTATCCATCGGGACATTTCATTGGACACGGGAAAACTGACGATGTTTTGAAAGTAAGACTGCAGTTATATAGTGATGACTTCTAAACGCTTCTTTAAAAGATGTATAAATTTTCTGATATTATTAAAAGCCACTTACATCTGTTATATCTTATAATAGTGAAGGCGGAAAGTTTTTATTCGAGCTGAGCAGCTGAATGGGACATTTTTTTTTCTCTTCCTAAGCTCAACTCTTCTGACAATCTTCTTTCACTCACAGTTAAAAACGTTTATGACGCTATTTTTCATCAATTGTATACAATAATGTTGTACAATTTTATCTCATTTAACCTACTCACTGGTCCGCATTATGATTTCAAAGACACGCACAAAACAAAAGTGTAACAGCGGGACACCCTTAAAATGACGTTATAGCCGTCGAAATGAGCAAAAATTATTCTTACATAATATGCAAAGCACAAATTCATCTATTTTATTGATATCTGTGGTTTATTTCCTTTCGAATGATATGATGATCATGGATATATATTGTGTAGGAAAAAGCGTGAATTCGATTAACCCGCTATCTAACGCGTTTTTCAAAGAAGCACCAATACCGTTCGAATATAATTTTTTGCCCATGATTCTCTGTTTATATTCTTCTTTAAATTTTAGCAACCCATTATTCTCTATTCTTTATATTTCAGCACCCCAATACTCTCTATTAATTATATTTCAGCACCCCATTATTCTCTATTCTTTAGCTTTTGGTCTGTTTTTCTCTATTCTTTATTATTTTTTTACCAGTATTTTGCTCATTTTGACCATTATGCTCTATACATTTGTACATGCTATACTGTAAACCCCACCCAGACCCTCATATATATATGATATATATATGTTTAAGTACACAGATTTCAATTGATCTGAATCGCCAGTAAAACACATGACACACCATTTATAACGATACAATTTGGATGTTTCATTAAAAAAAAAAAAACAAATTCTGTTATTAAAATTAAAAATAAAATTCGCCAACGCACATTTATTACATTAATCTGTGTTGATCAACTAAAGCGATAACTAAAAGACAATACTACATGTATGTGATATTTTCTGTTTAACTTTGTCAAGACGGTGAACTTAAGGATGTTCGCTCCTCTTGTTTTGAATTTTGTCATATATTCGGAATTCTCTGGTTTTATCCATGTATTGCCATTAAATTATTTTGCCCACTAAGCCCTACTTTTCTATTCATAATCTGATAATATATAATTTTTAAAGACCTATTTGAAAATCTTATAAAATCCTTGTTATTTTTCATTGTTTTAAAAGTACAAAGCTGCTAATGTTAACTCTATGAAAAATCTAGAGAGAATCATTTCTTGACAAATTTTCAATGGCTTATATCTCAAAAACAAGCACAAGGACCCATCATTTTTCTTCTTTTGTCAGTTCCGTTATTTATATACTATAAATATATATAACAGTCTTCTAAAAAGTTTGCTATTTTGAAACAGAGCAGCAAACATCCTTAACCAAATTGAAACACAATTGAAAGGATTGGTGCTTCTTCTATAATTATATTTTGCATTTGGGATACACCTTTTAATGTGATTCAATTGTAAAGGTTTTGACTCATTAGATTGGCAGGAAGCACAAAACAAAAGATAACAAGAAGATAAAAGGTAGTAAGTACCGATCTGAGAGTTCTCACGGTTATTGAAAGCTAGTTCAAAGCCAATAATTACTAATAAATAAATCACGATTATCAAGACTTAAACATCAGTACGCTTTAAATGAATTTAGTGTTGATTAAATTCAGGTAGGGTGAAGGTTGGCGCCTATTAAAACGTTTAAACCCGCTGCATTTGTTTGCACCTGTCCTAAGTCAGGAACCTGATGTTCAGTGGTTGTCGTTTGTTGATGTGGTTTATAAGTGTTTCTCGTTTCTCGTTTTTTATATAGATTAGACCGTTGGTTTTCCTGTTTGAATGGTTTTACACTAGTCATTTTGGGGACCTTTATAGCTTGCTGTTTGATGTGAGCCAAGGCGCCGTGTTGAAGGCCGTACTTTGACCTATAATGGTCTACTTTTACAAATTGTGATTTGGATGGAGAGCTGTCTCATTGGCACTCCTACCACATCTTCTTATATCTAATTAAGCCATCATAAGCTGTCTGAGAATACAAGGCATGGTGCAGGGCACAATTATTAGTATCGTCTTATACTTCATTTTAAGCTCTATGCAAAAAAAGGACAGTGTTTAATGTTAGTTTCACGTATTTAGATATGCGAGTAAAACACCAAACTGATTAATTATTGAAGATACATTTGTATCAACCAGTGAAAGAATGTGTCTTTCAAAAATACTGATACCTTGTACAAAACTCTGTATAAAGTATAGCTAATACAAAATAACAACTTGTACACAACATATACTTGTAATCTACCATGCGAAACATATTTGATGCACAAAGAAAAGGTTTCCTTATGCGTATTATGATCCAACAGATGTTACAAAAGTATAATATTCAAACATATCGATATATTCACAGCGTTGAGACAAATATGTTTCCCATGATTTTTGTATTTTCTTGTCTTCCGTCAAAATTTGGAATATATGCAAATGTTTTCATATTTTGGTATTGTATTTTAAAATAAATATGCATTGTATTATTGAATTATGGTTGTGATCCTGTTTTGTTTTTAGACATGTCGTACTTTAAATTCAAAGAATTTACAAAATTATTATTATTTATATAGTATAAGAAACCTCGCAAAAATAACGCCAACAATAAAATGGTACAAAGCAGCCCATCGAAAACACCAAAAGAGAACAACCCAAAAATTGCACTCCCGCGAAATCAAACAAAGTAAAAAAAAACAATTCATACCATTGTTAGATAGTATCTTTAGACCACCCTAAGACATGTCTTAGTCAAAAGACAGCTTTGTGTATGTTCACGAGCATATGAGTATTTGGACCATACTCGTATGGTCATGACCATCTGCGTATACTCAAATGGTCCGACCATACGTGAGTATATACTCATTTGGTTATTAACGGGCCGGACCATATGAGTATTTAGACCAAATAGGCATTTTTCTTATAAATTCTTACTTTCTTCGCAGGAACGCACAGCTCGCTCTCCGAACCAAAATCAGCACAATCCTTTATCTTTGGTATATTGTCTGTATATCTTTGCTAGAGTCAAGTTAAAGCGCATTCATCATGTCAACCTTTCGTCTGTTAGTAAACTCACGGCGTTTTGGACATAGATATTCTTTCCCGGTGTTTAGATTAGTATTTTTCTTTTTAATTTTCTCCTTGTTTCGACTTGTTTCCTCTTAATTTTTGTGTTCTTGTTCCTATTTATACGATCTTACTGTAACAGAGTCAGTAAGCAATACGTGCTTTTCCTCTAACTAAGCTACCACCTACGAATAGAGGAATAGCACGTATTAAATTCTATTATTGTAAGATCGTATGAATAGGAGCAATAACATATTAGATAAATAACAAAAAAATAAATATTTTAGAAATTTGAATTTATTTAAAAGAAAATACGACACCGAAATAAAAATAAATCAAGTTAAAAAAAGGGACAATGCCGCAAGTGCCAAACAGTAATGATAACTTCTTGTTTAACGGCTCATTTATATATTTCTTGAAGTTATATTTTATAGTCGACACATTTCGTTTCATAAGTATACCTAGACCAGAGAGAATATGTACTTTATGTCATAAATTTGTTGGTGATGAATTTCATATTTTATTTTTATGTCAACATGATTCTATTGTTAATTATAGAAACCATACTATTAATCCGCAATACATTAAAATGGAAGGATTATTGTCCATATGTAATATGAAGTCTACAAACGACTATTATTTTTATTAAGAAAATTGCTTGTTTATTCTAAAATATTTACAAATGTATTTCTATGTGTTTAAATAGTGCTGCATGCTCATTTCGTCATTCAATTGTTTATGTATTATACTTTGACCTCATGTTACACATTTATGTGTCCGAGCGTTATCAATAAATCTTGAAAATCTTGAATCTTGAAGTAATAATCGATAATGACCATGTAAAAATGCATTTACTATAATTTAACTTGTGAGTAAAATTCACTTCACTTCATTAATTATGTAACAAATAAAATAATATATGATCCAATGAGTCAAAATTTCATTCTTTAAAACACTTAATTTGTCACACCTTGAAGGGTTATATTTGCAACGCTCATCGCGTTTATAACCCAGACCATACCCGTATGGTCGGGACCATATGAGTATATACGCATATGAACATGACTATACGCGTATAGTCCAGATACTCATATGACCCGGAACATGTACATGCCCCCTTTGTTTACAAACAAACATTTATTGAAATCTAACTGATTGAACAGATTCACGAGGTTTTGGATGGGTCCTTCATTTCTGTATTCTTTAATTTTTTAGGTCATTTTTCTGTATTCTTTGTATTTAATGCCTATTATTCTCTATTTCTTATATTTTAGCACCTCATTATTCTCTATTCTCTATTTTTTTGCTCTATTTTGCTCTATTCTTTATTTGTTTTAGCCCTTTATGCTGCACATTTTGTCCATTATTCTCTCTTCTATAAACCCCATCCAGATCTTCATACACTAAATTTGATTTAACAAGTCCAATTAAATTGCATTGCACAGTTAATATGCAGCGACGGAAATATTTTTTTTAATTTCTGATTGATTGCTGTTTCATTGGAGCATTTTCAGATCTATCCTTCTCCAACAAAATTGATCTCAGAGAAACCGCCAAGTCAATGTTATCATCGGATGTCTTCCGATTGTAAAATAACAGAACACAATTGATCTAGATCTTTAATACAATATACAAATTTTGAGAGAGGAAAGTAATTCATATGTAAGATTTTTCATGTAAACGAAGAAACGTATGTTTTATTTTATTTTAACGACTATTTTAAAAATACAGAACCATTTTTGTATGATTTTTTTTCAACTATGTCATGTAAAGGGGAGATAACTCAGATAACATTACTTTTATAAAGAAATGTGTAGGGAATTTACCAATCACCTGTATACCCCGCAGAGCTAATAATCAGTTCCTCTTTTTGGCATGTGGTTTACAAGCAGACGGGAGAATATATTTCATCTATCTGTCTACCTTTGGTGTCTATTAAATACAACAGAAGTTGTAGATATGAGGCAGTGTATCTGTGTATGTTGAGATGTTATCCTCCAAAGTCGATTTGCTCATGGTAGGTAATACTTAAATATCTACGGGTTTATTCCCCATTGCATACTCGAAAGACCTTCCATCAGGTATATATTACTTATTGATAAAGGGAAAGCACCACTGCAAATATCTTGCTTGTTTTGTTCACACATTGTTGTCAATATAATGGAATTTTATGCAACTGTCATACAAGTGAGAGGTTAAGCTAGCTATAAAACCATTTTCACCATAAGGAAATGCCTGTACCAAGTCGGGAATATGACAGTTGTTTTCCATTCGTTTGATGTGTTTGAGCTTTTGATTTTGCTTACGAAAGCCAACAAAGATACTTTAATATAATACTGAAAGCTATTTTAAAAAGTTTGTTAAGGGCACGAACCAATTAAAACAAGGCAAAGGGTCTGTAACCTTCATAGGGATGCATCCAGCTTTACCTGTGGTATCGTTATTTCAGATTCATTATTATAGATTTAAAGAACCTAAGTCGACGAGCGCTGAGTTATTCATCTATGTAGCGAATCAAAAGTAAAGTTTAGATAAATCCCAGTTATTATCATTTTGATTGAGAAGCTCTTGCTTAAAGTCTGTCTCATAATTAATTATAGGTACGTCTCTTATTTTTTTTCTTTTTGACGGGTGTATAGAAATATGGTCATCCCTTGGGGTTCCTCCGATCGGTAGTAAAACGCTTTTCAAATCAAGTCTTTTTGCTGTGCGGGACGAATAAATTCGTAGTCACGTCCGGTCATAATGGAAACGTTTAATCCGATGATTGGTGTAGAGAGAATACCACGATCTCTGCACGCTAAGAACGTTGCAACAACTTTTTAGGGGTCTTGTTGCAGTGCCAAATTTCTGTCAGTCCTACCCGATATATCCTTATTTCCAGCGACATTCCAAATTTTTCGTCCTTCATCCCGGTCGCCCGCCTATTTCAGGACCTACCTTTTGTATTAATTAATTTTCTCTCGTCATAAATATACATGAAATATTTGTCATTTTTGGATTGTATTTAAAATGGGTATACAGCGGCATCGGTCATACAATACTCTTATTGTTTAATCAAACGCTCGAGATCAAACGATGATAGCAAGAATGCGTTAAAAATTGAGGGAAAAAAGTACTGAAGAAATTAAGAAATTTTACTGAAATTTAATAAAAAATGAAAAAAAAAAAAAATGGGCATTCCCCAAGCGAATATGACTCTAATATGATAGGCTTGGGTCCCTAATAGTTTTTGTACCCTGTGTCTATGTAAAGTTTTTCTACTCGCGTGTACGTAGGAGCCAGGGGCAAAAACGGGAGGGGGCAAAACTGTGCCTCCCCTCATTTTAAGCAAAAAGTTGAAACTAAGAACTGAAAATGAAAAATAGAAAATGTTTTTTTCCCGCTTGTCACTTTCAGAAGTTTGCCCCCCTTTCCACACACACACTTTTTTCAGTCTACTCCATTCTTATAAATGGACTTTTCTATACGAAGGTATACACAGACGTGCCGCCGGAATAATCTCAGCTGCGTCGGAGGGGGCATTACTTTTAACCATTGTCCGTCAGTACGTCCGTACGTATTAATGGAAAAATAGGCAAATTTGTAGTTTCCAGAATTTAACTTTATTTTTGCCTCAACCAAATGTGATGCATCTTAAACACATAGCTTATTACCACCAAACTCAGATTAAGTTTAAATTTGGCTTGCGTCTCTTTCACTGTTCTCGAGTTATGCCCCTTTATAAATGGAAAAATTGTTAAATTTACCGTTTCCGCACTCTCACTTTATTTGCCTCAACCAAATGTGATGAAACTTACATACAATACTTATTACCACTTCAAACAAAGCCCCGATGTCAATATATGAAAAAGAAGGCTGTTTCAAATGCCATCAGTACCACTGAACCAAAATGTACATATGATACATATGCGAATAATTGACATGTTCCAGAGAGGTATACAGCCAGTAGAAACATAAATTGAAGCTGGTACTCCAGGAATTTATTCGCATAGGAGTATTGTAACCTAATTTTTCCCAAAGCTTCTTTTTTTACCTTTTTATACACAAAACTTCTATAGCATTTTATACTCGTCGTTTGCTATTTTAGGAGGGAAATGACAACTTTATTTGGAAATATTGTTTTTTTTTTTTATTTCAAATCTTTCTTTATTTTTACTACCAGAACGTTTTCTTATATGAATTTATAACTAATATATCCTTGCTAAAACAGAACCAACATTGAAAGATAAAGTTTTCAGTGTTTACAGGCCTAGGGGAGGCAATATTATGACACTAGATGTCCAACTGACAGTGTTAAGATGCAGTGAAAAAATCCTGAAGCCCTGGGTAAAATCCAGGAACATTGCAAAACATTTTCGGGCTTTACAAAGGCGATTTCGATTATAATCATTAAAAAAATCATTATAGTGGAAATTTTATAACACTATCAAATATAGTATGTCAAAATTATGTAAGCATCCTCTACAATGTAACAAAAATTTATCTTTTCACAAAACAAAATTCTTAATTTCTATGAACTGAAGAAAAACATAAAACATTCGAATTAGGATTGAAGTGACACTCGATATCCCCCTCTCCCTGAGTATAAGTGATAACAAGAAATGATTCACTTGTCTGACATATTATGCCGGCACATATCCTTTCAAAAGTTTGATTGTTTGTCTGTGTACAATTAATTATATTATTAATCTACGGTATATCTAAGATCAAGTGATAAGATTATGATAATATTTATTTTGTTTGGATTTCAACTGCAATAAAACAGGATTATCTTTCTTGATTTGCGAGCTCTGAATTTTGAATTTTGAATTCTGAATTATGAATGATCCTTCTCGGCTTTCGTATGTTCGTTACTCGTGTAACATGTAACGGGCGATCAATGGATCCGTATCTGAATAAATCAGGATTTCAAGTGTTCAACTCAAATTTGCACCACAACAAGTTGTCCTATTTAAAACAATTAACACACCCTTAAATGAATTCACAATGTTAAATATATACGCTACGCAATGCACATAAATTAAATTACAAGGTGAAGTTCCTCATTCACAATGTATAAACACAATGTTTCATAACAGACTATATATACACAATGTCACTATGCAATCACTATGCAACATGTATCAGACCGATTTATTCACAATGTCACTAACAGATTACTATGCAACATGCATACGGCCCTTTATTACACAATGTCACCAACAGATTACTTTGCAACATGCATCAAGTAAGTATAACACAAAACGTATGAACACAAAACCACATATAAACAACTTCTATTTAAAACGTCCACCAATATGTAGTATCACCTTGTTAGTCTGCAACTAACCACAATAACACAATGACACAATTACACATGCACAAATCCTTCAATGCACAAGGAATATATATATAAACACAGCTGAACTCACTTACTAACTATCCCTTTGAGTTCCCGCACAATGAATATTATCCAAACTGGTACAAGCTTTAACACAGTACACTTTCACTAATACACTTCCACAATATTACAACTTGCAACACCAGAAGAATCAAGTATACTTGCACACTATACACCTTGTATTCTCACTAATACAAATAAATTATTATATATATAAGTTTCACTTTATACATTGTATCACAATCACTATTGCAATATTCACATATAAATGCGAACACTATTTATATATATCCTTTGGAATCACTTAATTCACTCTACTTACCAGTTGGAAAATAATCCCTGATGTTATCACTTCAACGGTCCACATAAAACTGACAAAGTTTCTCTGTCTTAAGCTGGTTTATATACTACCATCTGGATCAGTCCATTAAACTCAAAGGGGTGAAAATCAAGATTATACCAACTTTAGGAGTGTTTAAGTAACAGATGGTGCTCCAACTATGGAGAAAATTATATACATATAGAAACACAAGTAACAGGAAAAGACAACTGGTATTTCACATCAAAACAAATGAACTATGACCGATTTTTGTTACACTCGTTATTCGATATTCAAATTTCTTAGTTGAAAATAATATAAATTTGAATATTCGATAACAGTAAAAGCATGAAAGTCATAGTTAAAAAGAGTAAAAAGATATGTAAGAAATCGTTTTGTGTCCCCTTCAAGCTGTCGTAAATTCTCGTTGTCCTCAAATATCAACCTTTATGTATATCGTATATTTGTCTTCGTGAAATATAGATCTTATCAAAATAAAAAGGAACCAAAGATGTACTTTTATACATGATGTTTCTAGAAACAAAACAAACGATCTCTAGTAACATTAAAATAGAAATAATTATGGAAAGCCAAAAAAAAAAAAAAAAAAAAAAAAAAAAAAGATATTGTCACTTTTCAGCTAAAAATCGTCTAAAATTCAGGTAAAAAGGCAAAGGGCGATGGCTAGACCTTCCTGATCTTTCAATCTTCATGATATTAATCAGAAAGTTAGTTAATATAAAGATACCAATGACACCAAAAGGAATTTGGGTAAACTGTTTTGTCTTCTATGTTTACGGAGGGCTCAAAGAGCCAGTTTGATATTCAAAATATATAATGAAAACCTACCAGAGACCGCTTAAATGTCGGCTAGACTTTTGGTCTTTCAGATAAAATTCAATGATCCTATGTATATATACAGGTCGCATCAAAAGGATTTCAGAATAATGTCATCTTCGATATCTACGGAGGGCTTGAATTGGCACTTTTCAGCTAAAATCGTCTAAAATTCAGGTCTTTCAATTTCAATCTTCATGAAAATTCAATGATCTTTTTTGTCTTCTATGACTAGGCTCAAAGTGCCAGTTTGATATATACAGGTTGTATCAAAAAAGATTATCAAATTTCATTGATATTGAAAGACCAGGAGGTCTCACTGTTTTCAGCGGTCTCCGTAGGTTTTCACTATGTATTTTGAATATCAATCTGGCCCTCCATAAACATAGAAGACAAAAAGTTAACCCACATTCCTTTGATATCATGTATATCTATATATAACCCGTTCATCTTATTTCGACTCTTCAAAATTCAAGAGTCAATCCTAAATTGAGGTAAATTATATGGCCTTCCAAATATCGTTTCGATTCCTAACATCACTGAAGAGACAATAATTGTTGAAATCCGGATACGGTGTACAAATTTTTGCACCTCATGTTTGCGGTATACCATCTTTTCCGCAAGTTTATGGTTTTCCGTTTGGTATTAAATTAATAATTAAGATCCACTTTGCTACATCTGGTGATCCGTTTATTTGGCAATCGCTTTGGCAGTCAGCAGGGTTTAAGAACATCCGTTGTTCGACCTGATAGTCAAATGCGTTTTGTAAAATATACTTTTTCACTTTTTGGTCTTTTGGAAAATGTTGTTTGTGCTGTATTTAGACCCTCTACCAAGAATTTGTTTTGCATGCACACGTATAAAACTGCGGTTTTATCCAAGTTAGCCATGTAATCATAGGTTTGAACGTTGTTTTCAATTTAGAGCTTATATATTAACTAGCTATATGCAAAACATTTAAGTGACACTTTAAGACCTCCGTATATATAGATAATATTTGTATATATACATAGTCTAAAAGATCATTGAATTTTATGGACATTGAAAGATCAAGGGGGTTCTAGCCGACATTTAAGCGATCTTCGTTAGGTTTTCACTATATATATTGCATATCAAACTGGCACTTTGGGCCCTCCATTAGCATAGAAGACGAAAAGTAAACCCAAATTCCTTTTGATGTCATGTATATCTATATATTGACTAAATATATGCATAATATTATGAATATTGAGAGATCGGGAAGATCTAACCAACGCTTTGTGTCCTTTTATCTGATATTTTGACCGGAAGGGTAAGCAGATCCTGCTCCACATGTGGCACCCAGGATTGTAGTAACGACATTAGGAACATATCCGCTATTATCTGTGAAACGGATATTCCGAAACGGTCAACCAACTCGTGAAAATTTACGAAGAGATGATTTCAACTTCACCACTTTGAACTCTTGGTTTAATAGCTTCCTTTTGAGCAGCAACCCTCTATCAAGGAAATCATGAAAGAAAATACAAGCCCTGGAGTATCGTATCAACTGGGAGATATATACTCCGTATGCTGGCGCTGCTGGAATGTTGCTACATAAAAATGGAAAGTTCACAATTGGGAAGCTGAAATCATCTCTTTTGTAATAAAGTTATGTTTTCAACCGACCCACATTGTCAATTTCAATTTCAATTTCAATTAGATGTAAGTCAACATATGAGGCAGACTTAACTGTATCTGTTGTATCCTTTATCTCAAGTTCGATGGGATAGATGCGTTCAAAATAGTCACCAAATTTTGAATTATTTAGTGAGAGAACATCATCTATGTAGCGGAAAGTAAAGTTAAAGGATACTGCTAACTTCTTTCTTTCTTCCCAAGAAGTTCCTGCATGAAGTCAGCCTCATATGAATAAAGGAACAAGTCGGAAAGAAGAGGGTCACAGTTTGTTCCCATGGGAATGCCGATTGTTTGTTGAAAAACACGGCCCCCAAACGTAACAAATATGTTGTCAATCAAGAAATCACGCATTTTGATAATGTCAGTTTCATAAATTATTTGTTAGAATCAGAGTGATATTTTACAAAGAAGGATTTATCCCTCCCTAAGACAAGATACTTGTATCTACGTTGGCCATTCTTTTTTATGAAAAATAGCAGGACCAATGCTTTCGATTTTCCTTTTAGTTTGGAATGGGGAATACTTGTGTAAAGTGTAGAAAAGTCAAATGCTTTAATACTATTGCAAGTTGAAAGAGTCTTAGATTGTATGTACTCTAAAAGATCTTTGGAATTTTTTAGTATCCACATCTGATTCACGCCACCTCTAAAATATGTAGTTTCACAATAACGTTGAAGTCCGGCGTTGATTGCTGTTAAAATTGATGTTAATAATTTAGAAAGAGGTTTCGTGGAGCACGTGGAATACCCAGCAATATACCGTTGTTTGTAAGGACACTTATGTGTTTAGGTATCCAATGCTGTGATGGAAGATCCAGTTCTTCATCTTTGGTTGAAATTCCAAAGGAACATAGAACAGACCTATGATTATCCAGGATTTCCTCTTTAGTAAGTGTCGTGGGGTATATGTTAACCTGCTCCACCAGTGGAAACCGTTGTCGAGAAAACGGTTTGAAATCTGCTTAAAAATATAAAGAGCTTAAATAGCAAAACAACGAATTTTGCAATCGTGTACAGCAGATTTCGATTAGTTTTACATTTTTCATATACTGTAAAACTGGCAATATGGATGGAGTCAATTTCCGCAAACTTTGTAAATGTCCCAGCATGCAACATAATCCGTGCCTCTCGTCCTGATTTCTTTAATATAAATTCTTAAGGCATCCACATAGAATTTAATCTATAAATAAAAACTGTTTTAATACGATTTGAAGATATTAAACACTAAAGTAAATTAATTTCCGATGAAATACTTCTCAGACAGTATTTGGTCCATTTTAAATCAACTAAGATATTACTATTAGTTAAAAAAAGTAAAACAATTTAAAAACAATGATGATTCAATAGAAACGAAGCCAACATATGAAATGATGATATATTCAACATAAGACAGATTATATTGAATCATTTAAAAATACTTATTTACATACTACTATTAAACCTTGCTTTAATATTTTGTATGCCCTGAAAATGTTTTATATTATGATATTGAAGTAAACTCATCATATATACCAGGATTGAAATTGTGTACGCCATACGTGCTTTTCGTCTAAAAATACTCATCAGTGACGCTCGAATAAAAAAAGTTGAAAAGGCCAAACAAAGTACGAAGTTGAAGAGCATTGAGGACCAACATTTCCTAAAATGTTTGCTAAATAGAGCTAAGGTAATACATTCCTAGGGTAGAAAATCCTTAGAAACATGGCTTTTTACAATTGATATCAACCGTTGTAAGTAAATTTTTATACCTTAATGTAGACATTGTAGACTCACGATCAGGATCAATGTACCATGGTTCATTTATGTAAAGAAAATTGTATCTATGTATGCTAACATTTGATGTTGTCGGTAGTTATCTTTTAATAGCATGAGCGATACAGATTTTTTCGGGAATGTGCAACAAGATTAAAATCCAAATAAATAACAACCTTTCAAATAGATTTCTTAAGACGATTCTCACTCAGCATTTGATAAGAGTGTTAGTAAACAAAATAACATATTGACAATACAGTATAGTAATTTTAATAACATAGTAGATGTTACAGCACGACATGATAAATCGAATGACAAGACACCATAAGACAGCTCATAGTTAATAATTAAATCTATCTATTTTGATATTCAACTTTCAGTTAATAATCTTTTACCTTTTGACTTTTCAGTATGGAATCCATTCACAAATCAGTGTCATACCTTATAAATAAGAAGATGTAATATGAATGCCAATGAGACAACTCTCCATCCAAGTCATAATGTATAAAATGTTAAAAATTATAGATCAAAGTATGGCCTTCAATACGGAGCCTTGGCTCATACCGACAGCAAGCTTTAAAGGCCCCAAAATGACTAGTGTTAAACAATTCAAACAGGAAAACCAACAGCTGCTGTTTATACTAATAAATAAAAACTGTTAAGTATTAAGGTGGCAGTAGTTTACTGATATTCAAATCTCGTAAATCGATTAGGAAGAATCAAACCAAGGTAACGAACAAACTTTTACTGTGTGTATTGCTGTGAGTTTGTTTATTCTACATTGGCTACAGGTATAGGGGGAAGCTTGAGATCTCACTAAACATGTTTAACCCCGCCGCATGTTTTCGCCTGTCCCAAATCAGGAGCCTCTGGCCTTTGTGAGTCTTGTCTGTTTTTTAAATTTTAGTTCATTTATATGTTTCGGAGTTTAATGTGACGTCCAGTTTCACTGTACTAGTACACATTTGTATTTAGGAGCCAGCTGAAGCCCGCCTCCGGATGCGGGATTTTCTCGCTGTGTTGAAGACCAATTGATGGCCTTGGTATGTTTTCTGACTTTGGTCGGGTTGTTGTCTCTTTGACACATTCCCCATTTCCATTCTCATTTTTATTTGAGGAGCGAGACAGGGTGTATCGACAGGGTAAGCACCACCCACCATGCTCATACACACTATGTCAAATGTCACAATTGGGATAAGGATACAGTTGGTTAAATTACAGATCGGACACTTTAGCGGTATCTGAAGATTTAAGTACACGAAAACAAGTCGCTAGTGAGTTGAGACACCAACACATCGTATCGGTCATCCAATACTTGATGGTAACTGTAAAACTAATGTAGTGTCGATTTCAGTCGATCTTCCTCAAACCCCTATTAATGAAGTCCGTATAGTGTGAACATGCACGAGCGTTACGTTTTGATTGAGATCGGTAAATTGCAAACAATAATCACACCTTATAGACTCGAGATGAATTATAGCTTAACATATTGTGTTTACGACTTATATTGACCATGTTGACCTCTCGATGTCTTTTGTTTATTTTCGTCGTTTGAATTCTGACAAGCAACATTGTAAACACATTCCAAAAATATGTTTTATAAGTTAATATCTTAATTGATTATGCCCTATTTTGTTTCTCATTTTATAATAACAACATGGTAGCAAACGATTACTATATTTCTACTTAATGTTTGACAAAAGTTCTTCTATGAAAATATAATTGAATTCCAAGTACTTTTTAGTAGATGGAGAAGATTATAAAACCCATTTTCACATTACCGACTTTTGACTCCGGATTATATAATTTTTCGACAGGTAGCCTAATCTGTGGTAAGACATCCTAGAACTCTGTCAAGTAAGAGCAACCAAAAGAAGTAAAATCAAACACATAATCGGTGCAATTTGGGGTGAATGTTTACTGTTTTCCGATGATTTTGTCGTGTACAGAAAACATACAACAGTACATTCCCCCTCTAAATTGTACCGATTGTAAGCTTGATTTTTCTTCTTTAAGTTGCTCTTACTTGACCGAGTACCAGGATGTCCTACCGCGGAAAAGGTAACCTGTCGAAAAAATATAAATCCCGGAGTCAAAAGTCGGATATATGAAGCAGAAAACACGGACCACAGACGAATAACAGTCAACACAACACTACACAGAATATAATTGATCATCACGTGCAACTGCATAAAAGGGGCGAACTACGGAGCTTCGCAACAGTGGTTGGTTTAACTCAAAGTATTCATTGGTGTTAATATCTATCCTCAATTATGTGCGATTTGTTCCTTGTGTGAGAGCTTCCATTTGGGCTATTTTTCTGTTTTATGAAAGGAAGACAACATTGCAAATGTCTTGTTAAGAGTGAGCGGAGTTGTTTGCTCATAGACAGATAAACAAAATAGTTTGCCGCAAATCCTACACCCAGCGTTAAATCACTGTAATCATATAATGAAGTTTTACAGAGAGTATCAGATTTAGTAAATGTAATTTGAAATATACAAAGAATTGACAAAAACTCGGACACAAAGAAAATAAAGACTACCAAGACAACTATGACGGCAGACCTCCTATGAATATTACGTACATGCGCAGTTATTGTTTGTTGGATGGATGAGCTACAGCAAGTTAATTTTGCGCTGATGTAAATGGAACAGATTGTAAGAAAAAATGTTGCCGAAATATAAATCATCGAGTTTAGAAGGAAAAGGTTTCGGTAATAGTACTCAAAAACCCAACTTTGAAAGCTGATTGCACAAAATCCTTCTATCTCGTGGAATTGAAACATGAATCCGTAAGTAAGATAAGTTGCCAGAAGTATTATAAAAGTGACCAGGACACTGATTGTGGATGTCCTCTTTGTAACAAATCTCTTGCTTCTGATCGGCAATGCAATGACAACAGTTTTTTGCAAGGCAAGAAGTGTAGTTAGTATCAATGACATCATGTGGAATGCGGATATAAGGACACTATCCATCCAAAACAGGAATCCACAATATGAATATCTAGACACAATTTTAAGAGACACGTTGCAGTCAATTCCATATTCCAGCTGTTGAAATAAAAATCCAAAATGTTTTGGAAGAAAAAGACAAATGGCGCCAATAGCGTCTGAAAATGCTAATGCTGCAAGAATAATTGTAGATGGTGTAATGAAATCTCTTCTCAGGAAGGCTGATATTATGACAATATTAGCGCCAAAAACAAGATACGTGATAACAGCCCCGAAGTGAATAATCCACAAGTCTGGAGTAACAGTAACACTTAAGAGAAACACATCTCTTGAATATGTCATATCAATTGTATCTGAAACCGACGAATTATTCATATTACTAGATAGGACTTTTTTATTAAGATTTTGCTATGCTCCTTTATGTCGCTGTAATTTCGTAAAAAGTCATTTATTTCCTTCTGTAATAGGCAAAAATAAGTCCTGTCGAACAATAGATATTTTAGATCCTCGTATTTGAAGAATAAAGGTTTATCAGGTAATAGTCAAATGTACTATCATCTTTACTGGCAAGGATAATTCTTCCCTAATCACCGATAGTGTTTGTTTATCGTGGCCTTCCAAACTTGTTCTTACAGGTTTTCTTCTTAATAATAAACTGGCCAAAATTGTCTCCTTTAAAAACAGTCGCAATATAAGAGCAAGTGAGTTCGCGAAATTTCTTCGTTAGTATAGCCTTTAAGTGTCACCCTATTTTACCACTGGTTAATGTCATAAGTATTTTTCTTTACAAAAAACAAAAGACAGCAAAACAATATTCAAATCCACAGACTAGCACATGTTTTTTTTTAAATACTCGATACGCCAAACGAACCGGTTGTGCTACAAACTTGTTTCAAATGTATTAATTTCATATAAGTGTTTTCTATACATTTGACTGTAATGTTTCCCTTTGTATGTAATTCATAAACAAATCGTCTGATGACGAAAGAGCAAATACTATCAGCCTGATTAAAAACAAATAAATACGCGCATTAGTAAACATGCTTGATATTGACGCATTATTAATTAAAGTTGCAGGTACTCTTTGATTAAAGTGGTTTACTTTAATCTCATTCCGAGATTATAGCCCATGGCTAAGATTTAAAATTAATGGAATGAAGGTTGTTACATGTTATTGCCAATAACTTTCGTAATTGTATGACTGAATGACGTAAAAATAATTATCATGCTGAATATCAAACGTCGCCAATTCTCCAATGAAATTGATTATAATCTATACAGCCGATATTTAGTGGGATTATTCCTAGGTCATCCTTTATGATGTTAATCCTCTCTTCAATTTATTAAAGATGTGTGAAGTTATTTAGTTTAATTCACAAATTTTCTTAGTCAAGATCGATTTAGAGCTTTGACATATTGTTAAGATATTTGTCAATGTTTGAAGATGCAGATTTTCCCATCCAAGCCCTCTTCTTATATTGGCCTGACCCTCGCATTTTACTTTTTTCATATGTAACAGAATACCAGAAATGCCAAAAAGTTAAATAACAAAATACCGAACTCCAAGGAACAATTCGAAAGGGAAAGTCCTTTTTTAAATGGCAAAATGAAAAGCTCAAACAATCAAACGAATGGAGAACGTCTGTCATATTCCTGACTTAGTACAGGCATTCCTTATGTAGAAAATGGTGGATTAAACCTGGTGCTATAGCTAGCTTAACCTCATGGTCGAAAATTGCCTGTTTACATCATTTAGTTTGTTCGTTGTCAAATTACGCAGACTTAAAAAAAATTATGCAAAATGGCTCTATTCTGTAGTAAGCTAGATGTATAGTTAGAGTCAAACAGTCCTAGTTTAGTACTTGGAAGACATAGTTTGTCTGTAATGTGCAGTTTTATATGAGACGGCCAATGAAAAATCAGCTAAATTTGGACACTTTCAATTCAATTATTAAATGTTGGCAAAAAATTGACAAACAATAGCATATTTATTGTTTTTACAGCAACACAGCAACATTTTATCCAATTAAAATATAGTCCAATATGCTCTTACTCATATTTGCATTTCTCTGAAGCTAAAATTAAGTTGTTTGTGTTTATTTTTCCTTTCATCAAAAAGTTATTTTAGAACTGAAAATTTGAATGGGTTAAAGAAAAAAAATGAGACTTTTTTTGTCAAAATTAAATTTTGCCGGAAACTATGCTCTTTTTGGTGTGAAGGGGTGGCCTCTTGTTTCTGTCTATGAAATACACAAATCACTTATACTATAAAATTTGTTTTTATTGAAGATAATTTATTTCTTTCAGCAATTAACATGATATTTCTTCTTTTTGAGAAGAGCATCTGGTCTGATAGGAATGGGATTCCAGTCCAGTACCCACGAATGAAATCCCTTGACAAATCTACCATCTTTTAAATGGGATATTGTGCCGAGATGAAAAATTATGTAACGATTCTTAAATTTGTAGTATATTCAATAGGTATTTATTAAACTTTCAACTTCTGTTAAATATAATGTGAATCTGAAATGTTTAGGGTAGATGATTGTCTTAGTAAATGGCCCAAATTTTATTTTTGATTTTAACAAAGAAGTGAATAAAATGACCATATCAATACTCAAAATATTATTGCCCTCTTATATTCCGGTCAAGAATTCTCCAAGAAACCACGAGGGGGCTACTAGTATATTGTCTTTCTTACGGTCATGGTTGTATTTTTCGCCGACTATTGGGTTTTCTTTCCACCCTTTGGTATTGTCGTCACTTGTTTTAAATATAAGTAACCGAAGTTGCAATATACATGTAAGTATGTATTACATTTTGAAATTATTTTGTTGAATTCGACTTCAACATTTCAACATGTTCAAAGTATAGACCCAAACTGTTTCGATTGTATATTTCTATATATTTCTGTATATTTTGGAGATCACCCCCAGTTTTTGGTGGGGTTCGTGTTGCTTAGTCATTAGTTTTCTATGTTGTGTCATCTGTACTATTGTTTGTCTGTTTGTCTTTTTATTTTTGGCCATGGCGTTGTCAGTTTGTTTTCGATCTATGAGTTTGACTGTCCCTCTGGTATCTTTCGTCCCTCTTTTCTAATCCCTCATAGTATCTTGAAAATATAATGTACACGGATGTTTGTGAACCCAATTCTAGATTCGAAGCACAACAAACCATTTCTAAAAAGATAAAGAAATCAAACAAAAATCATTAGAAATAAAGTCGTCAACTGATATATAATAAAATTCTATTACAGCAGTATAGACTAACATTCTGTGTGATTGTATATTGCTTTGAAGTACACGGATGAATCATAAGTGTTCATAACTTTAGCAATATATATTTAGTTTTGTTTTATTTTATTAATAACAAAATCTTTGAAAGTACCGATAAAGGCAATTTTGAAAGATCATATTACAGTTTTAAATTGTTAACCTTTAGATGGACATTACCTGTTAAATTCCTGTTCACCGATTTGACTAAAATTCTGATACTTGATTCATAACAAGGAGCCTGAAATTCAGTGGTTGTCTTTGTTGCTGTGTTAAATATTTGTTTTTCGTTCTTTATTTTGTACATACATTAGGCCGTTAGTTTTCTTGTTTAAATTGTTTTACATTTGTCATTTCGAGGCCCTTTATAGCTGATTATGCGGTATGGGCTTTGCTCATTGTTGATGGCCGTACGGTGATCTATAGTTATTAATTGTTAATATAGCAATTTTGAAAGATCACAGCATGTGTGCAATCGCATAATGACGATTTTTCAAGGTCTGTTTGATTTCATGTCTTCGATTAAAAAAAATGTAAATCATCCCCTTTCTTACACTTTTTAGTCTTGACCTCAATTTCTTTTTGATAATTTAATATGCTTAGCCCATACTTAACCCATCTCAAGCTAAGGATCAAATTAAAGATCGCATGAATAGAAATCAAAATGAGTTTAATTATTGACCTACTAGTCAATTATACATCAGAACCAAACTGACTGCTATTAGCGAAATATTATTTTACAATTCCGCTTTTGTAAATGTTTGAAAACAAAAATCATATCTTATCTTATATTTCTAAATCGTAGCTAGTGCCCCTTTGAGAATAGAATAATAGAGGATGGAAACTGGGAATGTGTCAAAGAAAAAACAACCCGACCAAAGAGCAGAAAACATCTATTCAAAGAATCCATAAGTATACATAGTTCATATCTTAATTACGGTCTCCATCATTGAGATATCACGTTTGTAATAACGTTCGTACATGTACTGTCAAACTTCTAAACCAAAATGTTTGTATATATAAAAGAATTAAGTAAAGCTGTTTAACATTAATTTGTGGTAACGGAATCATTGACTCAATGATTTACCAGTTATACATACATTACGTTGATTGAAATATACAGACACGACCGTAGAGTACGAGATCACGCCCCCTCCCAACCCTCTTGTCGCAAATATAGGTATCATGATTCTCTTAACAGCAAAGTTGAAATATAGTACTTAATATGACGATAATAAAATGGCGGGAAAGAAAAAAATATTGTGCTAATGTAACATTTTACAAAAATAAAGACAAACTGAAACGTCGTTAAAGCTGCATCAGTTACACATTGACATTTTTTACTGCCGTCCTTGACCATTCCCGATTACAATTTGTCAAAAGTTTGATCAAGATCCTGAGAGTCGTGACTAGAAATTCAATATTATTCAAAAATTCGTAAAAACATTTATTCAGTCATGACAACAATCCAATATCTCCCAGGAAGAACCATGACGATTAAGCCGTTTCAAATCGAATTCGTCCCGATTATCCTGTTCTCAATCCGATTCTAATCTCATAGTATCTTTAGCATGGTCTCGACTGCATCCCGATTATCTCGAATGTGATTCGACAGAGATCAGATAGTGACCAGACAATGAATCGGCAAGATCTGGACGCAATCTGGACAAGAAAAGCAACGAAAATTTCTCCAGACTTGCCCGTTTCTCAGGAAACCATCCAGACAACATAGGACATTGTTTTGATTTTGATCCAATACAGAAGAATCCGTCACGAAATAGTCAGGATTATTATCCAACTCAACAAAATCGGCTGAGTTTCCCGAATGTTACGGGATGCACTTAACTGTAGGTAGTACTAGTATATCAGGACCGTTCCCGATCCGTAGGACTCTTTTTAAGAACGTATACGAGTGAGTTTAGACAATGACAGTATATTCCAGATCACTAAAGATAGTAATCCGACTTTTTAATCATTCGTGTCGTGGCACTCTCTGATTTCAAGCATGTCAAACGGGAGCCATACTTGGCACTGTGTGAGCGCCGCATAGGACAGAGTCTGACGGGAATTTGGCCCGGCCGAACAAGAAACAAATCTTGGCACAGGAGGGCGGTGGTTAATCATAGATCAGATAACAAATCTGACAAATTTCTCTGCTGTTTTCATTTAAGCAGAAATAGGAGGGATTATTTTCGTGGCTTATGCGGACTAAACGGGCAAAGCGTCCATATTATTCAGCGTCTCCATTCCATATTGTTACATAGAAATTATTCCACACTGATGTTCTTTTCGCCACGCCCCAAAACGTATTGTAAATGTCAAAAACAAATAAGAATTATCGTCAACTTTATTTTGCAAGATTTTTAACATTATTCATCATGAAAGTACAAATAACGACAGAAATTTCCCTAAAAACATGAAAACCCGTCCTTTTGATGTTCTGAATAAAGTAATAGCTCTCAGATAGCACAAATTTTCCGACCTTTTTCTGAATTATTTCAGGGGGGGGGGGGGGGATATGGCACCCTTCAAAGGTACGGACACAGCTTAGGTGCGCAAACGATTCCACCAAAACCAATAACTATTAGTGCTACAGTCTGAAAATAATATCAGCAAACTGATTGAACATATAAATGTAATATAATTTAACACAATGAATTGCACAGCTCGTATGCAGCGCCGCACTTATTTTTATTGGTGATTGATTGCTGTCTTGTTGACGTATTTTCCATAACTAATTACTTGGTGCTTGTTAACTATCTGATGATTTAATCCTTAGTGAACTAATGTATAGTTTGCTTTCATAATGTGCTTTCACACAAAGTCACAGGTTATGGGCGATGCATGTTTCACCCCACTACAATATGTATGTTCTTGTCCCTAAATCAGCAGCCTGTAGTCCATGGTAGACGTTGTCGTTTGCTGCCGTCTTACATAATATTGTTTTTTTTTGTTGTTTAAATGATATTAGCCTTAACTAGAATGTAAATTTTCTTTCTTGAAATGTTTCTCATTTTGTTTTTTCGGGGCCTTGTATAGCGTTTTGCTCATTATTAAAGATAGCAGCACGGTGCATGACCTGCAGTTGTTTACCTCATTGCCTTTTGATCTTTGGTTGAAAGCTGTATAAAAGGAAATCATACCAAATCCTCTAATTTTCAATTCACATGAATTTAGAGTTTTCTATCATGTTTCCCATACTTACACGGGTTTACATTCTAAACTTAAAAGACATATTAACGGAATTAGTGACACGTTGTTTGATAATGAAAAAAAGGCCAATGCAGGATACAAATATCTTCTTTGGGAAGTGGACAAATCATACTTTAAAAAAAAAAACACTCAGATTCAAACAAAAGTTCATCGAAACTGACATCATCAAAATGCATAATGTGTTATAAAACATCATACAAGCATTTATTAAGTTTGGAGGACGTGTTTTTCAACAGACAATCGGCACTCATATTGGAATCAACTGTGCCTCTCTGCTTGTAGACTGGTTTCCTTATTTTTAAGAAGCATGCTATAAACAGGAGCTTCTAAAAAATTAAAAGAAGCTGTCATTAACCATTATCTTTAAGTTCAGGTATATAGATGATGTCCTTTCACTAAATAATTAGTTTGTTGACTACAATAACTGGATAATTGAACTAACAATAAAGGATACTACAGATACAATCAAGTCGGCTTAATATCTTGACTTACATCTGAAAATTGGCATTGGGAGTCGGTTCAGAACTAAATTTTGCGACAAAGAGATGCTGTTATTCTACTGAATAACTAGTTAGGTGATTATGTTGACATAATATATCCGAATGAACCCGCAATACACCACAGATACAGTTATGTCTGTTTAATATCTTGACTAACATCTGGAAATTGACAATTGGAGTCGATTTAGAACTAAACTTTACGACAATAGAGATGATTTCAATATTTTGCTTTTGGGAACCATCCATTTAAAGGTAGCAACATTCAACAGGACATGCATATTGAAAATATACCTCCTGCATGCTAAAATATATCAGGGCTTTCATGTTCTACCTTGTTAGAGGGTAACTGCTTAAAAGGAATCTATTACAATAAAACCAGGTTTTATCCACCATTTTCTACATAAGAAAATGCCTGTACCAAGTCAGGAATATGACAGTTGTTATCCATTCGTTTGATGTGTTAGAGATTTTGATTTTGACATTTGATTATGGACTTTTCGTTTTTAATTTTCCTCGGAGTTCGGTATTTTTGTTATTTTACTTTTTGCATGAAGGTTTCTGAATGGTAACGTTGAAATCATTCCTTTGAAGTTTTACGAACGCCATCAAGACTTTTTTGATCGATCTGGAAGACATGATTTGTTTGAACGATTTGAAAAATCTGTGTCACAGATTACCATGGAGTAGGTTAAGGTTGTCGCACCATTTCCCTCGATCCTGACATTACCGAATGCTGCTTATCTCCGTTTCCCCTTTTAATAAGTAACATGACAGTTGCAACTAGTGTAGTAGAAACTGCTTGCCCTTTTTGTAGCATTTGAGTTGATCCCCGTTTTTGGTAGAGTTCGTGTTGCGCAGTCTTTATTATTAGGTAGTGTTTTGTTACTGTTGTTTGTCTTTTCGCTGTGTAAAATTCAATGACCGAGACATTGCGTAACGAAATGCTGTACAGTTTTCGTTGTGAAGAATAAAAATTCTAACGGAAATTTAATCTTCGAAATAATTTATGAATTAAAATAAACGTTATTTATAAACTCATCATAGATACCAGGATGAAAATTGTGTATACAAGACGCGCGATTCGTCTACAAAAGACTTACCAGTGAAGCTCGAATAAAAATTTTAAAATTCCAAATTAAGTACGAAGTTGAAGAGCATTGAGGACCCAACATTACAAAAGGTTTTGAAATATAAAGCTTAGATAATCTTTTCTAGCGGTAGAAAATCCGTAGTATTTTGCAAAAAAGTTTTGTAAACAGCTAATTTATAATCATGACCATATCAATGATAATTTATGTCAACACTGAAGTACTGACTCCTGGGCAGGTGATACCCTCTGTGAGTAATCTCCATCAAAAATGTGTAAGAATTGATGAAAAATGTGAAAATCATCAAAATTGGGTACTTTCAAATGGCCGTAACAAAAAATAAGTGCACCACCATATGATTTTTTCTTCACCAATTATTTTTTTACAGTCATATAAACCTAAAAATCAGGTTGAGAAAAAAGTTTAATTCTAGAAATTTTTGGCTCCTCAGAGGTGTTCATCCTTAAGTAATAACAATAATATCATTTGTTTTTAAATACGTCTTGAGCACCTCACAGATATATGTGTCTTAAAATCAGTTTTTGAGGAACATTGAATACAAGTCATATGAATGAGTGTTTTAGGGCTTATGAATACAGAAATTAATAGCTGGTGAAAATATGTCTTGACAACATCAAAATACACATGATACACTTACCACGATAGTTTCGAAAAAGTTCTCACTTTGTTGAATACATATACAGAAGTTTTATCGGGTGTCAATAATTTTTTTTTATATAAATCAAAATTACGTATGCAATTTAATTATCTCACAAATAAAATTTCAAAGTTTAATCATACACGGACGGAAACAATATTGAAACGGGATTTAAACTTTTAAAAACTATGCATGCAGTCAAAATACACTCCCATACTTTAGATAAATAGATTTTATAATATTTACGATCATAATTTACCAAGGTAAGACAAATTTTGTAATTTTTAAGACAACATATCTCTGTATACATTGCAAACCGATTCAGATAACTGCTGAAGCTGCTTTAATTGTACATGTTTGATGTAATTAACATTAGTAGAAAGCAAAGTACTTCACGACTAACGATGACTAAACATCACATTAACTTTTTTTTATTTTAACTTAAAGTAATAGTTCTATTATTTGAGATCAATCTCGACTAGAACATGTAGAATGTAAGGATTCATTCATCTCCACTTTTGGGAATCCATTCAGTCTGTGACTGTACTAAACCATGCAATTACTAAACCATGCGTTGCATGGTTTCAAAGGTTAAGAATAAAATATCGAATAATACTATTCTATTGCATCCATTGAGTGCGAATATACAAGAAAATTTAAGCTCTCGAAAAGTGTCAAAATTACAGCAAATGTCAAAGCATATTATTCCGGTTCTGGCTATTACATCAATTTTTGGCTCTCATAAATGCCTTCTTTGTAAGAAAACTGATAAATTGTTACAGATGGCATTGTTATAAACTGAATCTGACATTGGTGTTTTTAATTATATATGAATATTGTTAACCCCTTCCGGTTTTCTAGTTTTTAAATTTCTATCAGTTCACATAGTCTATGATAAAATAGGTCATGCTATGTACCGGATGTAATATGGTTAATACGTGTAAGTGAGTACCATTATAATACTCATCACTTTCATTTTTTTTATATATGTATATGTATATACTAAACAAAGACTCTGTCAAAAATGATAAAAAGTATTATAGTCATAATTTATTCAACAGTTTTGATATTTCTTTTGTACATATGATAATTACAATATATTATGTTCTTAAAAAGGTATGAACAAACAAGAGCCTTATGAGAAGAGCCTTCAAATACCTATCGAGGTATCAACACAATTATACTAAAAATAGAGAACTATATTTGGCAAATAAGACCAACCGACATATCCACCAGTTGAAAACAATCCTGATCCACATAATTTGCCCGAATCTAGTTACTTAAATCCTGATCCATGCAACTTGTCCGAATCTAGTTACTTAAATCCTGATCCACACAACTTGTCCGAATCTAGTTATTTAAATCCTGATCCACACAACTTGTCCGAATCAGTCACTTAAATCCTGATGCACACAACTTGTCCGAATCTAGTTACTTAAATCCTGATCCACACAACTTGTCCGAATCTAGTTACTTAAATCCTGATCCACACAACTTGTCCGAATCTAGTTACTTAAATCCTGATCCACACAACTTGTCCGTCTCTAGTTACTTGACAGTCATGAAATTGTCTGTGATAAATGCTATAAAATAGTCTCATATTGAATGTGTTAATATTTGTTCATCCATTAATTAAGGAGTGACTGTAATATTTTCTGTCTATTCTGTCTATGAAGAATTAACATCTAAAATGTGGTGCACACTGCATAACCCAGTATAGCCTCTAAACAATAATGTATACCTGTCCCAAGCCAAGAGTCTGTAATTCAGTGGTTTGTAGTTTATTGCTGTATATTATAATTGTATTTCTTTCATTGTTTTGTTAGGTTCCTTGTTTGAACTGTTTTACATTTGTCATTTCGGGGCCATTTCAGCTGACTATACGGTATGGGTTGTACTTATTGTTGAAGGCTGTACGGTGACCTATAGTTGTAAATTTTTGTGTCAAATCGTTTCTTGTGGAGAGTTGTCTCATTGGCAAATATACCGTATCTTTGTATTTTTATTGTTCGGCGAAAATGGACGCCAATAGAGCCTGCTATTATCATCGTTTGTTACAAAAGGAAGACATTATAATTTTAATTATGTCAAAATTTTGTTTTTATATCAGTTTTGCTATAATTTACAAGAACTTGAGACAATTCCGACATTAGATAAAATTGTATAGATAACAATAATTGTATAGATAACAATAATTGTATAGTGCAATACTGCACGGCAGAGGACTGGTTTAATAACCAATTAATAATATTTTTCATATACAATGTAAAGATTAAGAAACATAGCGATAATGGCGTGATATTATTATTTGTATAATCCAAATATATGTAAAGCGAATCAATCTCTTAATGCATGATATAAAATTTTGAATAGCATATATACAAAGTTTTTGAGACCGAAAGATTAGACCCTGTCGTGCCGAATGATTTAACCGCCAAATCACACAAAGCACATAACTTAACACCATATAGGGGCAGACAATTCAGAAGAAAATAATTTCATTCTAATTCATAAAATCAACCAACTGAATTGTGATTTAAACGACAATGAATAAGATAAAGGACGCTCTAAACTACGTGCTATAGTTCAATCATTTAAATTCTTATAACATATAATATTGTTTCAGCATTTGAAGGTATGCTCACTATACACGTTTACTATTACTTATTAACAGCAATTGCTGTATTTTGATACCAAATCATTTACTATTACTTATTAACAGCATTTGCTGTATTTTGGTGCTACCACACAATAGGAAAAAATATTGATATTGATTTCGGTTTTGGTGACATCTGTTTCCGGAATATCTACATCCGACAATATTAAATAGTTGTATTTCTATATTGATACTATGTTTGTGGTAAAATATAATGCGAGGTATATGTTAATGAGACGGAAAACCTACGACAAACAATAACTTAAAGACATAAAGAGGGCAGCATACAGTCTTAACAAAAAGAGCCAGAAGATGTTTTTAGCAAGAAATATTTTAGAGCTTTCAAACGATATTCGTTAAATTAATGTAGAATTATATCTCTTTCTTTCACCAGACAC